>LUGF01021586.1:137898-152883 GCA_001625245.1 Calycopis cecrops | reverse complement strand
CACTTCTAAGTTAACGCAATAAAAAGTTATAGCCATTTATGCACAAATTTTGTATGAAAACGTACTTTTTCGAAAACCTATAGGGTACTTCCCGTTGAGCTAGAATTCGGAAATTTGTCAAGAAGTAAGACCAGACAGTATACATATAGGAATAAATCTAAAAACTGGTAAATAAAATTTATATCACTGGAAAAATCATTACCAACTTATGCATGTAGTTCGTTTCATACTAAATGTATGCAAGCACCCGCATATATAAGTTTGTCAACTTGTCACAGGGAAGTGTAATTTTCTCAACGTCTATTAGGTACTTTTGCTCATACGTCCCGTTCCTACGGAACCCTCGGTGTGCGAGTCCGACTCGCACTTGGCCTGGTTTTTTGCATGTCAACGCATGCAGCGTGAAACTACAACTTACAAGGTACCTCTCACCTGATCAATAACCTATTTTTGTTTTTTGTTTTAGTATTTGGTACTGAATCGAACGAGTATGACTATGAGGGACAATATACTTATATACATGAATCATAACAGCGCGAAGTTTTGTTTAATAGTATAAGGGGAAAACGTACGGTCGGAGCCATTTTCAGTTGGAGTCATCCGCATAGAGGCTATACATATGCGTTGTCCTCCTTCTTCCTCCCGTCTCCAAAACATCAGTCAGACATAATTTTTTTGTACGATGTTTTCATCGCACTAAAGTACTCCTTCACGGAGTTTTTGCGTGAAGGAGTAACAACCAAACATACAAACTTTTGCATTAATAATAACAATAATAATAATACTCTTTATTTCAGACAAAGTCCATATTAAAAAAAAAATATTATACTAGCAACAAAACACGACAAACACTATTTATAATATTAGTAGAATTACTATAAGACAAATATAACGGATTTTATCTTCGGGTACTTTTATTAACATGTGACAAAAGGACATCTGTCATCTCAATCCACCCGTTTCCATGGTTACTGTAAAGCTTCTGAAACGTCGGGCTTGTATAACAATTAAATAAACCGCGAAATAAATTCCGTTAGAGTTGTTTTATTGTAATCGACTTTAAGCATATTATGAATCTAATAATGCCGATTAATAACAATTAAATCCTGTGTGCTCAACCTCTTTTTAAATCTCGCTTGTAATGTGTCAGGGAGCCGTAGAAACAAAAGATCTTGACACGGCCTGGCGCTGATTCTTAGCTCTGAATAAATAAGATTAATAATTCAGAGGCGCAATGCAGCCAAGCCTGGGAGGACGACTGGACGTTTCTACGTTTATATTTTATGCCGAGCACAAACTATACGGTATTTGGGAGATTCGCTGCAACATTGGCAGCTTTCAAAACGTTATAACTAGGACGTGCATTTAACTGATCATATCGCCTTGATTCCGGTTCTGAATTTTGGTTTGTGATAATGAATATGAATGAAATGAAAATTTGTAGGTAGTGCAACGCAACGCATGCATGCTTGCATGTAGCCGAATCGGGCCGGCACGACTGTGGAGGTACCTCTCGCTCACTCAAGACCGGCGTAAAGTGACAGCTGTGCTGTCGCGTTTCGTGCGGTGTGTAAGTGGCCCATGGAGGTGGGAGGAGAATGAAGGGCAGCGCATCTGTAGAGCCTCTATGTGGATGTCTATGGACGTCGGTAGTCATGAAAATAAACAACAGAATTTTTTATTCTACAGGGGGTAAACGAGCCGTCGGAGCCATTTTCATGGCTACCGACGCGCAACGCCCATTGACATTCGCATAGACGCTATAGGTACAGATGCGCTGCCCTCTTTTCTCCTCCCATCACAATGGGCTGTTTAATCAACAACATAATACTTTATTCATTCGATGCCGCATCCAACAGCTTTAGACTTCAAAACTGCTGTAATGAATCATATTAGCTTTTGCATGTAAGTGACATAATTTGATAATGGAAAAAATTATGACATAAAAAAAATAACATGCCCTTAAAGTCGGTTCATTATTATTTGTATTCCTAACATATGAAACTATGTGTAACATAGCTAGCTAGCTAGCTAGCAAATCTAGTACAGATTCCAGACCCAGTTTTGTAATTTTAAAGCCTTTATGGAAAAAATAAGGATTAATATTATGTATTTATTTTCCTTTACAGGTAAAACTACTGGATTTTTTAAGACTGCGTAAAACGTAATCAAAGAAGTCTAGGTTTACGCAGTCTCGGTAAGCAGACTTTTCTTCGCGTATAAACAGTTATCGTTTATTTCAGTATTTAAAACAAATTAAATTAAAATAAAATTAAAACTTAGAATATATTTTACAATGCTAGAGAAGTGTAAATTGCTTTTGTAATATCATTAGCTACCTACAAGTGCGACGTATTCCTGAACATGAAGTTAAACGAATAATTGAGTAAGGGTCCTTACATAGAAAAACAGGTTACCGGTACTGACAAAACCTGTACGGGTCAGTACCGATAATGTAGCAATGTACCGGTAACCTGTTTTTCTATGAAAGCACCCTTATATGAAGTACTCAATATGCTTTATTGATGCGTGTGTGTAATTCTTAGAATGTGCTCTTAATTGCTTTGATGTAGAATATTATATTATTTATTTATTCAAAGAACTACTTTATGTACACATACACATGTTATTTACAATAATATATATAATATAATTATTATGCAGATAACTAAAGTTAACAATACATAGGTATATCATTATTTACATATCCTACTAATATTATAAATGTGAAAGTTTGTAAGAATGTTTGTTACTCTTTCACACAAAAACTACTGAATTGATTTTTATGAAACTTCACAGTAATATAGCTTTCATATCAGAATAACATAGTTAAAATTTTGAATCATTTTTCAAGTCCGAAATCCACGCGGGCGAAGCCGCGGGCGGAAGCTAGTACAGTTATATTATACTAATCCACCAGTGCCCTCTTCGTTGAGAATAAAAAAATATAATTGTAATTAAATATAACCTATTGTTCCTTCTAATAATGTTGTTTTGTATTAGTGTAAGAATTGATAATACCAGTCCAGTAGTTTTTGGGGCCTATTCGATATAAACAGGAAAATCTTTGCTCTTGATTAGTATGAAAAATGAATGTTTGACTGTATGTTCTTTATATATACGTAAACTATACATTTGATCATGTGATGATCTTTAGCAAAGATCTTGTGCATGAGCTTAGAAAGGTTTATGATCTGGTACGACCAATTTTTGACAGATGGCGCCACGCGTAGCAACGCACGCAGGAGTAGATTTATATTTATCAATTAGAGGTTATCGACAACTCAGATACGCATTTATCGATATGCCACTCAGTCTAAATCACAAAAACAAGTGGCAGTCGCAAGTTGCAAATAGCAACTGCTACTTGCCTAGGGTTATTGACGCGTGCGCTGCTTGGTTATAGAGACAACGCTAACGTAAATAATACGTTGTTCTCGAAGGAAATCAAAAAATCTCGTAGTCCAAATCATTGTCAGAACTGACCATGTTCTGCCTATGTATGACCACGGAATAAGTGTGTATGACCACCATTTTAAGAAACACTGCTGTCAATTGATATTTATTTTCTTTTTTGTTCTTTTTTCTTGTGATTAATATTTACTTAGTTTTAGCGAGTTTTTACAAGTGAAGTTATTTATATATCGATTTCTTTCTTACTCCGTTTATCGTGTATTCCTCCTGTGATTTCTGTGTAACTTTATAGATGTTATTATATACATATTGTGTGTAAGTATTTTTATTATTATTATACCACCTCAACAACACATCGCTCACGCATGACTATACTGATGCAGACTCTTATCATTATAAATAATAACCCTGTAACCCTACACCCTACAGGGTTACAGGATTACAACCCTGTATATGGACTTATTATACTACGTTAGCCTAGCCCCGTGCTAAGTACCGTAAGGACTTGTGTTACGGGTACCTACTAGACAACGGAAATGTATTTAATATGTTTTATAAATTTGAGAAATTTTATACATTTAAGATTTTTATTATATAAATACATATAAATACACAGTTAAACATCCATGACTTAGGCGGGACACGAACTTGCGACCCAACATGCTCCGCTTATCCGAGCCCTGTACCACTGCGCCAGCCTGGTCGTCAAATATAATAATCATAATCATGTCATTTAATTGCGCTAAAAGTGATACATATTAAAATTATGTAATGCTAAAGCTGTAACATTTTACTAAATTCTCTTAAATGTAGATACATAATGTAATATTCTGATCCGACCAGCCTAGCATAGCATACTCATTTGTAATTGTTTCAATCTTTATGTTAAATTTCTAGAATCATAAAACTATTAACTATAATAATAATTGTATTTTCCATTTTGTTTTGTGCCCTTGTTATATTTTGTTGTTGATTTTGTTGATTGTTTGCAAGTTTGACATTTGTGTATAAATAACTTCTTCCTCCTCTTGTTTTGAGTTTTTGGCCAAAGTTTGTCTTTGTGACACTTAACCAATAATAATTTATCTATGTACCTAATTGATAAAATGTGAAACTTAAATATAACTTAATAAATGTTTAAAAATTTCGTCATACTATTAAGTTACTTGTTGGCGCGACCGTGATGTCATTAAGCGGCTCAAACGGAAGATCGGTGCAAACGCCAGTCAGCAAATGCCGATTTTGAGACCGATTTTGCAAGATTTAGATGTTGTTTTCCAAAACTGTTATTGTAACCTTGCAAAATAAATACAAATTTTAATTTTATTATCATATTAATTACAAGCAAGTGGTAATGATGCATTGTTGCCAAAATAGGCCGAAAGAACTGCAGAAGTATCGCTAAATATCACGTTGTGAACATGAAATAAGAAGGTAGAAGCTCCGTACTCCTTCGCCCCCTACTACAAAAACTACCGAACTTTTTTAGTGTTAGGAGGCAAATCCTTAGAAGAAGGAGTAGTCGGATCTATTTCCTCACAACTGACGCCCATAGAGGTTATACCATCTCTATGGGCCTCGAGAAATCAATACACGACGTACACATAATTAAACAGTGTGGCGGTTAAAAAGTGTTTCATGTTGTCGTGCCGAGGTGCGATCAAGGCCCCGTAGTAATAAGCTCGACCTCTAAAAGGCAATTAAATTCGAGCTGTTATTAAGGCGCGGTCGGTGTTTACGCTGTTTGTATTTCCAGCTCGTGTGTTATATTAGTTTTTGGAGTCCCTTCGTGGAATTGCTTCTTGTTAGAATAGAATAGTGTAGAATAGAATAGAATAGGTGCAATATAATAGAAACTATTAAGGCCATTAATACTGTATGTATTGAAGATAAAGAAGAATGTAAAAGCGAAAAAGCCTACTGGCAGATTTTACTGTTTTGTTTTCATAATATAACGGGGCAAACGAGAAATTCATGACTACCGACGTTCATAGACATCCTCATAGAGGTTATAGGTACAGATGCGTTGCCTCCTCCTCCTTCGCTCTCCATGGGCCACCGGCTACTTGCACACCACACGAAACGCGGCAGCACAGCAGTTACTTCACACCGGTTTCGTGTAAGTGAGGACCTCCCCGGTCATGCCGACCCAATTCGGCTACATGCATGCATCGCACTACCTCTTGCTAAACTGTGAAACCACTTTGTATAACTGGTCTATGCTATACAGCACAGGTTTCCAAACTTTTTCGTCTAACGCCCATTTTGAAAACTCAGTTACTTCGTATCGCCCCCTTATTAGTTATTACACCTTGATATTCAAAGACAATTATGTCGTTTCTGGCCCTTTACCGGCCCCCTCTGAGCATCTAGTGCCCACATGGGGACGTTATCGCCCACTTTGGGAAAGACTGCTGAACAGGTATGTGTAAAAATGTCACCTGCTCTGATGACTTTGTCAATATCGTGTGCGGAGGAAAACATTAGCGAGGTTTTCTCGGGAGTAACTGCATGGCTTACGAGGTTCTGACGGCCCGGGAAATTCACAAGCGTTCCGACTTCCGGATTGAACCTAATGGACGAACTATGGATACTTATTTTCTTATAATATTTTCGGTACGTACGCTTAAGTTTATACGTATACCACGTTTTAGTAAGAGATAGTGCAAAGCTGCATACATGCCGCCGAATTGGGCCTCTATGCCTTTATGCGGATATCTATGGGCGTCGAAAGTCATGAAAATGGCTACGACTGCTTGTTTGCCCCCCTATACCATAAAATAATCTTCAGTTAAATACTATTAACATATTAATTCTGTGAAGTTTAAAATCTATCTGCCGTACCTTCGTCTGGTGGTAGTTAGTCTCTTTTACTACCTTCGTACTCACTTTATGGTAAACCTATTCCCTTACCCCCACCTACTGTCTTTCCCATCTTACTCACATTATTTTTTTAATAGTATAGGTGCAGAGGAGCAGTTGGAGTCATTTTCAATTATACCGACAATAGACATCCTCATAGACGTTATATGGATTTTTAGATACTTTCTCCTATCCCCTCTACGGGCCATCGGCTACGTACACACAGCGCGAAATAGTTTTCGCAGTATCGAGCAAACAAAACCTTCGCGGCCGTGTCGGTCCAACTCAGCATGCCCTTCTTAGAAAATCTATCAAATATAATATCTAATCAAATATTCTATTATCGCCATCAAAATGACCACATTTTTTTTTGTATAGTACAAGGAGACAAACGAGCAGTCGGAGCCATGTTCATGACTACCGACGCCCATAGACATCCGCATAGTTTATACACAGATGCGTTGCCTCCCTTCCTCTACCCCACCCTCCATGGGCCACCGGATACTTACACACCGCACGAAATGCGACAGCAATCTGACACTTTACGCAGGTCTCGTGTAAGCGAGAGGTACCTCCCCGGTCGTGCCGGCCCAATTTGGCTACATGCATTCATATAGCGTGGCACTACCTCTTACTAAACATAATATACGACTGGCCTAGATTACGTGGCCATATACCTACAATCGCCATTTTCAATTCTGTCAGACTCTGATATGACGTTGGCTGGTATGCCGTAATCGCATTGAACGTACCAAATGGAAGCCATTATTGGTCTCATCTGCGCGGTGTATATTGCACCTGAATTATTATACAAATTTTACAAGATACACTATTATTTGGGTATAATTAGATATATAGTAAGAGGTAGTGCCACACTGCATGCTTGCATGCAGCCAAATTGAGACGGCAGGACTGGAGAGGTACCTCTCGCTTACACGAGGCGGGCGTAAAGTGACAGCCATGCTATCGCGTTTCGTGCGGTGTGTAAGCAACCGGTAGCCCATGGAGATGAGAATAGAAAAGAGTGCAGCTTATCTGTGTAGCCTCTATGCGGATATTTATGGGCGTCGGTAGTTATGAAAATGGCTCCGTCTGCTCGTTTGCCCCTTTACCATAAAAAACTATTTTAACAAGATTATTAATTAACCATGATTAGATCTATAAATACTTGACTACATATCAAGCTAAGTCCGTGGATCCTTTAGGTATTTTTAACCTTGAAGCAAATAAAGAGATATATCACTTCAAATTTTCTCATTTTCACACGTCATTAGCAATCGCCGGATCAAGACAAATCTAGTGATACCATTTGCGGTATAATTCCTTAATAACTTTAAACTGCAGAAGAGAACATAATATAAATCTACATAGGTATGATTGTACCACAGAAATAAGTTACACCGATGTATGCAGTATAAATTTTTTTAAAGGCCGAAAATATTTCAGCCAATCAATCGGCAATATTTTTGCACGGGAAATTCTTCATTCGCCATTCGTCAAATGAGAGCTGGCTCTATTGTCATTCGTCAGTTGCTTAGTCCAACGTCGCCCAAAGCCCAAAGCCGATGTAACTTATTTTCTTGGTACAACTGTACATATTTTGTACATACATACGCGCGAAAACCTAACCTCCTTCCAACGCAAGGGGTAAAACCCGCTCTTGAAGTACTTTTTCTAGATAAACATAAAATAAGACAGGCTAGTTTTTCTTAATGTTTAGGCCATTAATATATTAAGCTACTAAGTACTTAGGTACTATAATTAGTACTTACTAAAGCGTAAGTTACCACGATAGGTCCTAATCTGTCGTTGAAAATTATCAAGTTAAATACCTTGAATTATCTTAACGAGCTAATTATGCGATAATTAAGTAATTAATGTATATTTAGTACATTAATTTACTAATTAATTAATGTTAATATAATATTCATTACTCGTTTAAACGATCATCTTCATATATTTCTTAGTCGGTTTCTAATTTACGGACAGTGCTACTTATCCTAACCGTATTAGCCCCGTACGCTAAACTTTTTTAATTTATAGTGTCAGCGCGCAAATGAGCAGTTGGAGCCTTTTGATAAGTGCCGATGGCCATAAACATTCGCATAGTTTATGAAGATGCGTTGCACGAAACGTACATGGCTAATTCGGCTGCAATGCAGCATGCCACTCACGATTACTAAACTCAATGTTTAATCAAAAGATTGTGTTATTGGTAATTTGCAGCTGAATTGGGCCCGCACCATCAGCCACCACCATCACCTTTTTCACACAATACCATAAATATGTGCTGTTGCGTTTCTTACAGTGTGTCAGTTTCTGTTGGCTCTTTGAAGAAGAAGTGAAATCCGTTTGTATAGTTTTTATGCGGTACCGACTACCCCACCACCATGACCTAACCCTCAAAGGGTTAAACTTAAGACATCTTGTCTGTGTTTTTTCTGTCTCTGTTCCTTACACTAAAGAACTTTGTCACTGAACTTTGCCCTATTTTCATTTGGCCCACAGGCTATTTTAGTGTATTTTGATTTGCATTTTGTCAACACGTGGCCCTACAAGACCGTTGATGGTTTATTGAAAGCCTCGTTCGATTTCAATATTCATGAATATTGTATGGTCCAATGGGGAATTGTTTGGATAGCATAGGTGAATGGGCGAGCAATCAGACTGCACGTTTGCCCATTTTGGCGACCGATTCCAATGAATATCCATTTTAGTGCGCTGAAGCGTACCTTACCATTCAATGTTTATTTTATTTTTCTTTTTTTATAAAATAACGCCAAAAAAAGGTCATAATAATTCGTACATTTAGTAAGAGTTAGTGCCCCACGTCGCACTCGTGCATGCATCCGAATTTGGCCGGCAGAATCGAGGAGGTATGTCGCTTATACGACACGTCCGTAAGGTAACAGTCGGGATATTGGGCGAAAATAGAAGACTTATACAATAGAAGGAAAAAAACGCACATAATGTTAAATAAGAACACAAAGTTCAAGGTGCCTCAGTATATGATGTCAATGAAAGAACAAACTCACTCAAAATTCAAATCATGTCATTTGTTAATTACAAATCCAAATATTGTAATCTATACATATATTAAAATTTTAGAAGATGTTGTTCTGTCTGTTTCTTGTGCGGCTTTCACGCAAAAACTACTGAACGAATTTTAATAAAACTTTTTTTTGTTACATAGGTATTGGTCCTCGGTATTTCGACTTGAGATACATTATTGTACGGTATAATAACAGATTGACAAATCAGCAACATAACATTACACGTTACCATGACAGTATTTTTTCAAATAATGACAAGACAACGGCTGTCGGGTCAACTAGTTACAAAAATAATTTAAATAATAAATATGTTTCATCAGGCTATCACAAACTGTATCGAACGCGACAGTATAACCACAGACACACATTCATCATCATCATCACAGTACAGACATTTTATTATACACGCCAGTATTTTGTGGCTGAGATATCGTACTGACCGTAATTTCCTGCAATTCATGTATATTTGTTATTATGAAGCAACTTTTACACCTCACCTTTTAGTTGAAAAAAAAATGTATAAACATATCTTTCTTTAAAAATTATAGTTAAAAAAACACATAATTGCATAAAGCACACCATTGGGTATTTTGCTTAATTTCCCTATCACTTTAGAATATAATATTTTTATAAGATGACCACTTCGAATCATCGAAACTTACTTTATTAAACCAAATTCCCCAGGGTCGATTTGTTAGACCGCGGTAACGGTAAACGAACAAAGAGTATAAAAACGCCCATCTCTTTTGTGATTGATCGCTTTTTGTCGTCAAATGTGTCGGTGAACTTTTTATCCCTTGTGTGATGCCTCTGGCATATCTTTTATTACCAGGCTGAGTCAAAAGGGAGGTAGTGCATTTTGAGCGTTGTGTTTTTGTACGTAGATTTCTATGTTTTTTGTTTGCTTTTAATAATTAGTTTGACGGATTATAACGCATGTTTTATCATAGGATTTATCTTGAGTGTGAGATATTAGTACCATGTGTTGGTACATTAAAATATATCTTAAATAATCAGATTGGATTTGTTTTTTTAATTAAAACATCTTAGCAACTATCAACCGGACATTGTGGAGTATTTTCTACATTTTTACGATAATTTTGATTATTATAAATAAAGTAACATATCGAACGCATAACTGCAACCGATAAACCTGAAGTTTGCTATACGGTCAGATTTAGAAATAACGCTTTGAGCTGTGAAAGAATCGAAATTACTCCGGTGAAGCCTTGGGGCGCTTTTAGACTTTATGTAAATCAAGACACAGACTACACATTCCTTTTCCTACACCCATGAATGCTTGCTCTGCCAAGTAATACAAAGTCAAAGAGAAAATATACTATACTAGATACGCTTCGCGGTTTCAACAGCGTAAATTTCTATCCCGTTGAAAATTCGGGATTAAAACTATCCTACGCGTTGAAACAAGTTACCCTCTATGTGTGTACCAAATTTCATGAAAATCGGTTTAGCAGTTATTGCGTGAAGATGTAACAGACAAATAAACAAACATACAAACTTTCGCGTTTATATTATTAGTAGGATATTTTACAGAGGTACAAATATGCTGTCTTATATGCAATGGACGAAAATAGGCGATGATGATGATGATGATGCTGTACACCCTCAATGGTGGCCTCAAGCTTTATACCTATTTTAAGCAGTTGTAAAACAGACCAGTGTCTGCTGTAGAGCCGCAGCATACTTGCTACTTTAAGCATGGACGTTCGGTGATTTAGTCGCTTTTTAGAAACTGAACGCAGCGGCCAGACGCTCCCCATTGCATACTTAAAAACGCCGAACGCGGCGATTTAGTTGCGAAGCGTCTGCGAGTGTTACGTATCGAGAACGCAGAGAGTCGCTAAATCATGATGCAGCATCGATGAAGTTGCAAAATCGCTAATCGCCGGTGATAAAAGTAGCGCGTGTGCTGTCGCTTGTAGATATAGTTTATCTCCCGTTATAACATTAACACTTAATAATTTAATTCCTCTTACATGCTGGATAAGGGGTTTGTATTTTCGCAAATACATAATATTAACAGAACTGCCCCGAGGTTTAATCGGCGCAAAGTTTAATCGCTGCAGGATCTTATGTAAAAACCATGTCTAAGACGGTTCGCTTTGCTACAACTTTGTTGTATCTGTCAAAGAATAATAATGATGAGAAGATACATTAAGAACAAGAATATGATACGTTAAGAATAATAATATGAATTGCATAATATATTATGAATTAAAATATGTGTAGAAATTCGAGATTTTTCCTTTATATCTTTTGACTTGGACCGAAGTATAAAGTCAGCAAAACGTCACATTGTAGATCCAGTTCTGAGCAGATTGACTTTCATGAACCACTTGCTAGTGATACACCAGGATCATCTTGCTCGGGAGCACCTACGTATGTATGTATTCCTTTGACTTTTCAATAGATCCCACACGCTAGACTGTTATGAAGTGTTGACATTGTATGACTTAAAGGAAATATTTGAAATTGTGAATAGTGAAAATCTTTTAAAATAATCAAATTACCAATTATTTGTTTTCACATATGGAGATCTAATGCATTTCCGAAACTACTGTACTTGTTTTTTTACAATATAATTATTCCTTTTATGATGTAAGTGAATATTAGGGAGGATTTTTAGAAATTAATTCCTTAAAAGGGTGAAATAGTGGGATGAAATATTTATGGATTGTCAATGATTTCTTTCAAATTAAACGTCGGTGAAACAGAGAGCACAGCTAATACAGATATAGGTATTATAAGTAATGTGAAATCATACTAAATATAATTATTACATGCAAAAGTTTGTGAGCTTATACGTCTGTCACGAATAAACTACAACTATTATTATTTGCGAAATGTATAGATTACTATCAGAAATAACATAAAAATACTTTTTATCCAATACCTTTAATAATAGACTCAATAGGCTCATCCGAGCGAGCAGCCTCGCGAGTTATTGCCGAGCCCAGCTACTAAGTAAATAAATTGACATCGGTAGTGAGAGGGCTCCTGCCCCCTCGATATTTTTGATACCTACACCTGTGTGACTTGCACACAAACATTAATAAGTAATATTTGATTACAGGGTATGTAAATAGGTTGTTATTTTTTATCAACGCCGCGTAAAATCAATACCAAGTATGGAGCTTTTAATAAAAACAAGTATCATCAATAACGTTAACCTGCCTCAAGAGCCTGTCTTTCTGAGGTGGTTATGACTGGGAACGAGGCCGTGGAGCGGGCCAGGGAAGATGGCCCGCAGACTATGGACGGAAGTGCAGCAAAGGCGTTGTTTATGGAGCCTTCATGAATAGGACTAAAGCTCAAGATAGGAACTTATGGAGGAGCCGTGTCCTAGACGGCCGAGGTCATTTACTGGCTATTTAGTTCATCCACTTGTCAAATAAACTTGTCACGCGAAATCGTAAAAGAAGTATCACAAATATTGTTGGTGTTCACTTTACATCAGGTGACCTAACTGCTCGTTTGCCTCCTATGCTATAAAAAAATATATTACATGCAGAGTAGTTCATCGTTAGTAAACTAGCTAAATTTAGCTAATTCGAAAACTTTGAGGTGCATTAGTTATGATGTACATTACATAAATAGTAGCCTATTTATGTGTTTTTACAAAAAAGAAAAAAAATCAATGATTGAAAGTATTGTAATATACTACTACTACAATATACATAAATATAGATATTTGCAATAAGATGAATTTGACCCACTTGCCAATGTCCAATTGTGTTTAAATTTAGCACACATGATAAGTTGCATGACAATGTAATATTATGGAACCATTGAAATGCTCTACTTATAAAGGTGGGAGAAAGGCAATAATAAAATCTGTATTATGTTTGAAATGTCTTGACATTTACAAAGATTACTGTAAAACCTAGGCCATAATTTAAATTTATAATTTTTAGATAACTTATACTGGGCTATTTACTAAAGACTGCCAAATTTTCAGATTCAGTTCGGAATCAATAATACAATCGATTTATAAAATTAAAATAATATTCAAATCTATTCTTAGTTAAAAAACATAGTTTATCGACACGCGGCGCGGGCCTTGGAGCGGTGCCTCTTTAAAAAGTCGATTTCAAATATTGGAATATCCTTTAGGAAAGTCTACTTATAAAAAGAATAATCTATTAAAACTGTTTAAGCTCGCCAAAGTATGAATGAAAAGTTGTAATCTGTTGTTTTTTTTAAATAATTATTGAAACAATTGATATGAGTATATAAGTCTGTTAATCTTATCATTTAATAAAAATGTGTTCAAGATAAATGTATACAAACAGTTACAATTAAACTGGACGCGAAACACGATCAACTGTCAAACAGTCGAGCGTCAAACGAAGCGTCAAGCGTCGAGCGAACCAGCGATTTTATGTAACATAATATTATATATTATAACATTTTATTACATTATTTTAATAGACACTCTTAGATTGACGTTTACTTTCTTATTTTAATATATGGCCAGAACCAAAAAATAACCCTGTACCTATATTTAAATATACAGAAAATAACCACGCGCTTCTTGTAAATGTGATTAATTTAATGCTATATTAACTAAGATTTGTTTTTATTTCTCAATTAGTTTCTTCTTCGTTCTCAATTCTCAGTTACTAAATTAAAAACTCTGTAAAAGTTATAGCCTATTTGTATACTTCGTTAACGTTTTTACGAATAAATTTTAATCTACATAATTAATGTATAAAATGTCGACCTTCCAATACTTTATATTCCGCCTCACACCAGAATTACTTTCGTTATTAATTAGAGTAATTACGATGTCGCTGGCTTTAATTTTAATAATTTAGCTCTATATGTTTTTTTAATTCGATACCTAAGTACCGAGTTAAAAGCCTTCCGCTTTTGAATTAACTGTCTGATCATCCCATCTTCATCGCAGACAAATATTAGGATGAGCTAGTACACTATAAGTGATTTATTTTAGTACCGTTGACGAGTATCGACACTTCTGTGTCTTTCGCATACAAGTTATGTAGACGCGTTATTCACCTTTACCCTTAATTGGCAAACTCACAATAGCACGAAATGTACAGTTGTCACTTTATGACGTCATTTGAGTTAGTAACACACTGGGCTTTACCGATGCAAACCTGCGTGTAATACCGCTCATTAATACTTGGAATTAAAAATACTGATGATGGTGATGATACTTAGCACATAATACTCAACTATGTCTAAATGTTACGTAGCAGTTATATAACGCACTTGAACTGTACTACGAACCTTTAATAAAACTAAATTAGGTAACTCTACTCGGGGTCAGGAGGGATTATATTTGGGTTTGAATTTCAAATAGGTGTTTTAAGTAGAGATTATGATTTTGGATGTTTAATTTTACAATAACTACTTTTGTACCTGGGGTCAGGTAATTTGTCGGTAGACCCTTGTAGCGTTGGATTTGAGAGTAAAAGCTATGAAATTTATTTAATCCTACTAATATTATAAATCTAAAAGTTTATCTGTATGTTGGTTTTATACAGTAGCCGGCGGCCCATGGAAATGGGAGGAGAAAAGAGGGCAGCGCATGTGTCTAACCTCTATACGGGTGCCTATGGCCGTCGGTAGTCATGAAAATGGCTCCGACTGCTCGTTTGCCCCCCCCCCC
>LUGF01021586.1:122027-133205 GCA_001625245.1 Calycopis cecrops | reverse complement strand
CTTATATTCTGTATTAGGGCTAGGATTGAATCAGTGGTTTTTTATGGTATACGGGCAAACGAGCAGTCGGAGCCATTTTCATGACTGCCGACGCTCATAGACATCCACATAGAGGGCTATACAGATGCTCTGCCCTCCTTAATCCTCCCAATTCCATGGGCCAAAGACTAAAACTAGATGTTATTGTTGACGTTCGAAAAGTATTTTTTTATTATTCTCTTTTAAATTAAAACATTTTCATTTATTATAGAGCCCAGCTCTTGTCGTTGGAGGTGTCACTGACGTCACATCTGTTGTGTCTGGGTGACGTCATGTGTGTCACAGTACCAACAAAGCCAACTTTATCGTTGATTTGGTTCTCGGAAGCTATATTTACTGTGCCCTTCCTCACTTTCTTTTCAAAACACTGACATGAAAGCGTAACATCGAATTATGTGACCATACAAGACTACAATTCTTTAAATAGATTTTTTGGGACAAAAAACTTTTTTCATTTCAAATTTACCATTTTGAATCACACTAATTACAACAATAATTAAGACGCACATTTCCTCTTCACGTCATATGGGCCACCGGAAACTAGCTAACCGCACTAAACGATATATGATAGCTATCAAATGCAAGGCAACATGGCACCTCTAATTAATTATTAAATAAGTAAATATTCTGTGGATCAGACAAGGACAGATAACCATGTACTATTACGTCGAAAGTACTGACAGGTGATCCGGCAATAAGATACGTAAATGCAAAAAACTAACCGCGTTTTTATGAGGGTAACATAACGCCCACCTTTAACGCCCGGGCCCTTCGAAATTATTTACGGGGATATATCGCTGACGCAGCTCGAACGGAATTCAAAATCAGGTGTTGAAAAACGTGAAGTCACATGTTTCGCGCGACCGTGTAATGGCGATGTTTTTTCAGTGTTTTTAGGGTTAAGTTAAAAGGAAAAAACGGAATCCTTTTAGGACCACTTTGCTGTCAATTGGGTTGTCTTTTAATGTGTCGTAACCTTCTCGACGTCGCGCAGAAAAATTAGATGTATACTGAGATCCGCAACAATTGAAGCACAAAAATGATCCTACTGGAAAGTCAAAGAAATCAGTAGATACCCTCCTTCCTCCTCCCACCGCTATGAACCACCGGCTACTTACACACCGCACGAAATAAGAGACAGCACAGCTGTCAGTTTACACCGGTGTCGTGTCAGCGAGGCACGCAGCGTGGCACCACTTATTAAAATAAATAAAATATCAATATTAAGATTTAGAAATTCACTTTATTTTTTCCTAGATGTTGGTGCAAAGAGAGATTTATTACAATATTTTGGGCTTACACGTGGGATCACACATCTGGATAAATTAATAATCCCATGTGTGCCGAAGCACGAAATATTATAGCGGATAATATTACTTATTCCGTTTTTAAACGTTTTACGTTGGGAATACGGATTACGGATAATAAAGGGAATCAAAAGGAAGGGAGTCGCTGGCGAGGAATCAAGGAGGCGGAGGGAGAAGGGGGAGATGAAAGCGTTTAAGATTGTAGCTTTCATCGAGATGTACACAGGGCTGCTGAGAGTGACAAACAACATGTAATATTTCAAAGTGAATATACGTGCTTTTGAAGATGTGTTGATCGAGTCTGTATTACGTTTGTTATATGATATTTATTTCTATATCACCACCATTATCAGCGCTTATTGGCCCACTGTTGGACTTAGTGTACGCAAATACGGCAGATTTACTTACATTTTTCCCCGAAATTTGGTGAATTTTATCACCTGTGATCAAAGATACTGGGAAGTGTGAACTGCTTGTCAGATATTTTTAAGATCCGCAATAAATTCAATCATAAAAATATAGAAAACTAGCTGCGCCCCGCTGTTTCACCCGCGTAACTTCCGATCCCGTGGGAATATCGGGATGAAAAATAGATGTTGGCCGATTCTCAGACCTACTCAATATGCTCACAAAATTTCATGAGAATCGGTCAAGCCGTTTCGGAGGAGTATGGCAACGAAAACTGTGACACGAGAATTTTATATATTAGATTAAAATATTATTATTTAAATCAGGTCGCAATCTAAAATTATGCTGAATTATATATCTAACGTTTATTTTTACTATTAAGACTATGTTATTAGGTAAGTTTGTTAATTTTATATAATATATTAAGTTGTATGTATTTATTTATATATGTATATATTTATTGTGTATGTTTGTATATTTCATATAATTAATTAAATTTCTTAGTCGAAGTTCAGATTAAAGTATTATGTAGATTAAGAACTTGATGTGCACACTATTAATTATGTAATATGTATGTTTCCAGTGCACATTAAATATTAAATAAATAAAATAAAGAGTAGGAACGAATTAAATAAGTTTGCAACCTCAGAATTTCCGATAAGATTTAAGAACAGATTTAACCATTTCAGTGCGGATGACACGACAGCCGTGTCATATATTTCTTTAACGGGTGGCGTATGACACAGGCGTCGTGTCATTTATTAAATCGATTATATCTCCCTCAAATTACAGGTTCAACCGTGAAGATATATGAAATAGAAAAAAAAAATAATAAGCTGTATTAATCATAACTTTTATTTAAGCACATTAAGAAAATCACACTATTAGATGCATGTGGTCACTTCACTTAAATATATTTAGAAATCAAAATGGAGCGCAAGGAGACAAAAGAATTTGAAATATTTTCATTACATTATTGTTTTAGACATGATATATTATAATATGATCAATGGGTCTTTGTGCCAGTTTGTAGCCCGTTTTAGTTGGTGGCTTTTTGAAAGATTACAATTTCAAAACACAAATATTTAAAAACAGTGAATAGTACAAGAGCAGCAGGGAAAATACAAAAACTGAACCTTCAATGAACCCAAAAATATTACCTAACATAAGTTTAACTTCAATAATAAAAAAAAATTATTGAAGTCGGCCAAAAGCCTATTTTGATCTCAAATCCGTACGAACCTCGTGACCGTATGTAGCGGGGGTCACAAAATTTGTAAAGCACCTTCGAGATTACGCGTTTTACGGGACATCCTGTATTTTATTCAATTTATCTTATTATCGTAATAATATGCAAACATCTTGTTAAGTATATTTTATTCAAACCTGTTTCCATGTTTCCTGCGATCGTCGCTGTTAGAATGTGAATGTCACAAATCATCATCATCATCATCATCATCATCATCTCGTAATAGAATTAAAATTCATTGCGACACACCCTGCTAGCGCAGTGGTAGCATAGCTCGGGTAAGCGAAGCATGCTGCGTCAGGCGTCGCGGGTTCGAATCCCATCCAAGTAATTGGACGTATATCTGTGTTTTTCTATAATAAAAATATTGTTTATGTATTTAATCTTTAATTAATAAAAATATTAAATATAGTTATTAATATTCGATTGTGGCTTTAGCGTTTGTTACACATTTTGTAATTAATTTACTGGTTTGGACACGATAAAATATTAAATATTAAAATATTAAATATACTAGCCTAGCCTACCTTTACTCGACCATTCTGCCGGGCTACACCAGCCGTCATCACGGGTCGACTGAACTCGGTTTAAACGCGCTAAAATCCGTTTAATACTTTTTATTGTAATGATAATTGTTACATGGACCACGTTTTTACAGCATCATCAATAGTAAGAGGTAGTGCCACACTGAATGCTTGCATGCAGCCGAATTGGGTCGACCGGGGCGGTACTCTCGCTACACAAGACGGGCGTAAGGTGACAGCTATGCTGTCGCGTTTCGTGCAGGGTGCGAGTAGCTGATGACCCATGGAGGTGGGAGGAGAAAGGAGGGCAGCGCATCCGTATAGTCTCCATACAGATGTTCATGGACGTCATGAAAATGCCTTCGACTGCTCGTATACCATAAAATCATTAGCCCCCTTATTAATAAACATGGAATAACTATATCCAAGGAATAACCTAGTAATAAACTGACATCTGTCAAATTCCATACTTTTTATCTTTTTTTTTATTATGGAATATGACAGATGTCAGTTTATTACTAGGTTATTCCTTGGATGGAGTTATTCTATGTTTATTAATAAGGGGGTATAAGAAGCGACTGCTCGTTTAGTCCCGCTCGCCGTGTATCACGTGATCAACGTGACAATACCTCTCGTCACGCCACGTAAACTTCGATTAATTTCAAATGCGATTTGCAAAGGCTTCAGAACCCTTCCCAAATCGAATCGACATTCATAAGCAGGTCCGGGCGTTTTCAATGATAATACGGAAGGAGCAAATTTTGTGACCACATCATTGGGAGACGTGACGGCAATTATACGCGAACTCCACCGGCCATATTTGAGCCTTCAATGGAATGCCCAAATATTGGTGTGTTTAGTATAATATTATTTGAATGGGGTATGGTTACGATTGTTGGTTCGGTTGCCGAGATTCGATGCTCGATTGCTTTTCTTATTTAGCAAGGGAGACATTTTTGTGTCTTAAGTTTAAGTGAAAGTTACTTGTTATAACTAGGTGATAACTATTCTTATAAATATTATAAATGCGAAAGTTTGTATGTTTGTTTGTTTTGTTACTCCTTCAAGCAAAAACTGTCAAACCAATTTTCATGAAATTTGGCACACACGTAGAGGGTAACTTTGATTAACACATTGAATAGTTTTTCCCGAAAAAATTATCCTATAGGATGCCATGGGATGATTTTTTTTTTCCACGGGATCGAAATTACGCGGGTAAAACCGCGAGGCGCAGCTAGTTACTCCTATAAACTATAATCATATCAACCACGACTAGTGTAAAGCAATTAAAATGTCGTATTACTTAAATAACCGAATAAATCTCGGAAAATCCGTTAAAGTAGCTTTAATATAAGGTGCATTTAAGTAGCGTGGCATTTTTAGCTGGACGAAGCATTCGGAGCTTTTCGCTGAGAAAGTCTACAGGAATCCGATTGATAGTAATTCAGATTTATTTACTTCGTTCCCTCCAATAGGATATACTGAATATAACAAAAAAATGCCTATGAAGGTGGGAGGAGAAAGGAGGGCAGTGCATCTGCATAGCCTCTATGCGGATGTCTGTGGGCGTCGGTAGTCGTGACAATGGCTTCGACTGCTCGTTTGCCCCCGTATATCATAAACATATGTATCTTTTCTGTAATGTACATTTGTAACACATGCGTAAGCCCCATCGCTACTAGAGCTAATAACCAATGCTGAAGACAGGTTTTATCCCACACCTGAGGGCTTCTACCGGACTGAAGAGCAGCTGAAAGTAGCGCGTGACGATGTCCGCCTTCAGACTGATGATGATGATGACATGCACAAGAGCTCACATTATGTTGCCACAAGATGAAGGTATATTTATATTTCAAGTCGCTCCAAAATGGCCAAGCGTGTAGCGAGCCGTAGCGCCACGGAGAGCCGAACGCCATTATTTCCAAGTTTATTATGCTTTTGTCGTTACCGATACCTACATTTTGCCGATGACGTGAATAGAATATGTTGAATAGGAAACGATAAAGTATTTATAGGTTTATTGGCCAGCTGGATAGACAATGTTGTGACATTTTTATAATTGGACTTACTCTAACGATTTAAAACATGCGAAAAAATTGAGTAAAATCAAGTCTGAGTTAGTCAAAATGTGAGCATAATACCGAAGTAATAATTTCAGTAACTGTTTTGAATTTATTTAAAATATTTTTTGTTATATTTTTGTCTCAGACTAGCTGATCGGGCCAAGTGTTCCTGTGGAAATAACAAATCGCGGCAATTGTTGATATATTTTATTTATATCTTAATATACATTATTGTTAATATCATATTTCTTGTGTTCGTGTGTATATCACTGAATTCCTCTTAAACCACTGGACCGATTTTAACAAAATTTTTTGTGTGTGTTGAAGGTGATTTTAGAATGGTTCGGCCGAGCAGAAGACGCTGCAGTCCTATGTTAGAATATAAGCGGGTCAAACCGCGGGGCACAGCTAGTATACTACGTATTTTAAGTGCATGAATGACAAAGATGTACAAAATTTGAATTATATCAATAGCTTAGGAGTGTATGAGCATCGGACAAACAATGTGAAACGTAATTTATTTAATAATTAATTACTTAATTAAAACAACAAGTAAATTATATAAATTTAGATTTTTCTTGGCGTTTTTATGGCCTAAGAAAACCAACCATGTAATGAATGAATGAATATATTAACGATAATGATATTTTTGTTAATAATCGGAAGGGAAAATGAAATTTATGTGTTTTATCTGTTATCTGATCGGCAGGCGCTGCCCCGAACCCTGCTTTGTATGCATATTAATGGGTAATATATTCATGTTTAATGTCTAAATATATCAAGTCGCCACGTCAGCAAACAGTCGGCCATGTTGCTGGCCGCAACAGATGGCGCCACTGTTCATTAAGGCGTGGCCACACTGGCTCGCCCCAGCTTCAACTTGTTAAAACTTATTAATTATACTCCTACTTAGTAAAAGGAACAAAACGATGGCAGCCGACGCCTAAAGACGATATCCCAATAGAGGTTATAAAGATGCGATGCCTTCCTTCCCTCCACGGGCCACTGGCTACTTACAAACCGCACGAAACGAGAGCGTACACGGTACAACTCATTGTACATCGGTATCGTGTAAGCGAGCTGTACCTACCTCCCCGGTCGTTTCGGCCTAACTTGGGGCATGTGGCACTACCTCTTACAAAGCCCAAATAATATTACATAACCATTGCCTTTGACTAACTGGAGTTCTATCTACACTGGTCCACCCCGGGGGCATGTTATACCCGCGCACGATACAATATGGGTAAATAGTAATAATTAATTGTTACATGATTGTACAATATTGTAATTGTATTGTTACATATTATAATTAAATTAACTATACGGTATCCGTAATTTCGTCTGCTTTCAATAAATTAACATTAACAGACAGTAAAGACAAGTTATGTTAGTTCGTTAAAAGTAAATAATATAATAATAATAATTATTGTAATTTAATATTTAAACATTTTATTGATAAACTTTGTGGACTAAGCAATCAAACCATATTACTCTTGCCCCGTACAAAGTACCGCAAGGAATTCAAAAACCGAGGTGTTTAATGTTTTCAATAAATTTAAGGAAAGTTATACTTTTTTATAATAGAAATACAATGTATGTGCACTGCAGCCGAATTGAGTAGGCACGACCGAGGAAGTACCTCTCGCTCACATCATACCGACGCTAAGTGTGCTGTGCTGTCGCGTTTCATGCGGTAAGTATCCGGTGACCACTGACCAATGCATAGGGGTGGAGGCAAGAGAACAACGCATCTGTATTATTTCTATGCGAATGCCTACGGGTGTTAGTAGACATATAAATGGCTCCGACTTATTGTTTGACCTCTATGATATAAAGAAAGCATATTAATACACATATTATAATCATCCATGACCTTAGTGGGATTTGAACCCACAACCGTTGGCGTAACACGCGTTGCCAACTGAAGCAATCAGTCGTCAATATATTATTAAATATACAAGGCCGGCAACAAGATAGCCTCGGGTTTTGCCGATGTTTATGGGCGGACCGACTATCTCGTCACCTCTGCCGGTTTGTCTATAAAAAAATGTATCCAAAAAAAATCTTTTACAGTGACATTTACGGGGATAGATGGCCTGTTGAGGTGAAAAGAATAAGAAGTAATGATCTTACGACGCCCCTCTTAACACAATCTTTTTTATTTTTAATAAATTGGATCGCACACCCGCTGTTTGCCTTTTTATCCTCGTATTTAAGAACACCCGAGCTGTCAAGACGTATAAGATATACCTTTGGACAGGGCAGGCGAACCTTTATACCACAAACAAAGTTTAATGAAGACTTACACGCCAAAAATTTATAATCTTGACTTTGTGATAGCTGGTGAAATAATACGCAATAAAATATATTACCATCTCAAAAGTCATTATTTACCTCAAGAAATATGTGTTCATAGTATTGTGGATAGGGATTATTTAGGATATTAATTTATGTACATCCGTTTAGCGTTTAGGCGATATGCGCGGCAATAATATAATAAGAGGCACGCGATATATCTACCGAGCGATGTCTGCGCCGATATTTAGCGGGTAAATGAGATAATTTTATTCGGGGATAATGTTATTCAATTATTCGGATAAATAAGGTAATAGGGCGTCTGGATTATCACGCCAAATTGTGGCTAAATTGTACACAGGCGCCTACGTACCTACTTCTTAGTTTTTAGAGTAAGCTCTAGTTGTGTTTCGGAGCTCACATATTTTTGAAGTAAACGTCTTTACGCGCGCTTGACTTGGGGAGTAAGCTGATGAATGCGTGACGACAGCGTTACGAAAAGTGTGACCGGGCGAGGTGAATGGAAGTGGAGAGGGAGATATAAGCTAGCGAAGACAGAAAGAGAGTTAAGTTTCTTGTATTGCTGCAGGAGCAAGAAAGAACAGTGCGCGCGCACATTTTCTTTGTCTCTCCCTCTCATAGCCTGTCATGTTTCGTGTATGAAGTGTTACTTCAGACCTGTGGTCTAAAGCACAGACGTTTTTTAGGTTTCGGAACGGAACTCTTATAGATTCGTCATGTTGGTCTGTCTGTCCGTCAGTCCGTCCGTATGTCACAGCCATTTTTTTTCCTAAACTATTGAAGTTGAAATTTTTTAGGTAGATGTATTAATGTATAAGGTACCTTTCGTTGGGTAAGGAACCCTCGCTGTGCGAGTCCAACCAGCACTTGGCCAGTTTTATTTTATATATTTATCATTCATTCGTCATTTTAAATCAATAGGAATTTGTCAAATGTGCCAATTGTTAACCATTTTAATAGGTAACAGATATAAACTCATATGTTTCAAAATAATTGGACTGGATTTGTTTTGAAAACAGAAAAATAATTAAAACAAATTGCTTTGCGGCAAATACATTCGGCATGCCTCCAGGCTTCCGCGCAATTTGCTCAGCGGGTCGAAAAATTACAATCAATCCGCTACCACCATTATTTACACAATGTTCGTATTTAATTATGAGAAAGCGTTATTAATATCAGATATTTGTCATACTGTTGCTGCACGACAATCGGGGTGAGAGGTACCTCTACGAGAGAGTTAGTGTGAGAGTCCGGAGGCACGTTGGATGGAGTGACTCACTTAAACTCCACCCACCAAATGCATCTACATTAACCGCTGATAAAAAAACAACGACTAGACGTATGCGCTAATTAACTCTGTTAATGAAAATTCGACTCAAACGCCGAGTGTTTCAAAACGCATTTAAAGATCTATTGTTTTTTCTATTGTTTTTTTTTTTGAGATCTAACTTGATACCTACTTGCCTATTATCGCCACAACAGTCGCTTTCGCAGTTAATTTTTAACAAGGCAACCATAACCTAACCTAATGTAATGGTGTTAATACATTAACGGCACGACACGACCGGGGAGGTACCTCTCGCTTACACGAGACTGGCGTAAAGTGATAGCTGTGCTGTCGCGTTTCGTGCGGTGTGTAAGTAGCCGGTGACCCATGGAGGTGGGAGGAGAAAGGAAGGCAGCGCATCTGTATAGCCTCTATGTTTGTGGGCGTCGGTAGTCATGAAAATGACTTCGGCTGCTCGTTTGCCCTCCTATATCATAAAAAAAAAAACACCTAACATAATATTCATCAGCAATATTCATAAGATCATATTTTTTGCGCCCATGTTATTGTATAGGATCCCGCTATAACATTGAATCCATATTCATTTTACGGGCTTGAAAGTATAAGCCCACTCCAATAAATACAGTACGGCTAGCTTTTATAAAAGGTAGTGCCACACTGCATGCTTGCATGCAGCCGAATTGGGCACGACCCCGGAGGTACCTCTTGCTTTATACGAAACCGACGTAAAGTGACAGCTGTGCTGGCGCGTTTCGTGCTGTGTGTGTAAGTATCCAGTGGCCCATGGAGAAGGGAGAAAAAAGGAGGGCCGCGTATCTGTATCTGCTATGCGGATGTCTATGGGCGTCAGTAGTCGTGAAAATGTCTCCGACTGCTCGTTTATCCCCCCTTTACCATAAAAAAATCATTATATTAACTAATATTTTATAGCCGATGAAATTAGCCAAGTAATCCAGTTTATTTTTAGTTTTAATGATCCACAAGTATATTCACTCTTCCCTATAGGCTTTCCTTTATCTTATAATACGAGTAAATTAGGGTCCACACAAGACGACACGGCAATTACTCCACTCTGTCCCGCGTTCGGTGCTGCAATAAAAGCTTATAGCAGGAGAACAAGTTTAATGTTGTTTCATTACTCCACCAACATTAATTTTATAACAAATAATAAAAAATATTATCTACAGGTACAGGTAGATTGCTGTTGTAGGCACGTTAAGACTACTCTGCCTAAAGTCGTTAAATAAAATCAGATATTAACGACAAGGGCCCAACACAGCCTCCGAGATGACCTTTGAGACTGTAGCGTCTATTTTATGACCTAAAGGCTAATGCGGTGATTTAAACCCCTCAGCGCTAGCTCGGAGACTTTATAGACCCGCCGTGATTCTCCTCGTCTTTATCACGAACGCCGCGTTTGATTGTCACGGGTCCTAGTTAATATCACACAAAGAAGTCTTAAAAATGTATTTTGACAATGATTATTGATGAATTTTGGTGTTTATCAATGTTCATTTTATTTAATGAAACAACCAGTATGTGAAACCCGATGAACTTCATGTGTACTCAACACATGAAGTTCAATTTCCCCGTGAATATTGTAATATAAAAATAGAATGAAATTTACAACCGATTCTCGGAGCTGCCGAATATGCACAGATTTTATGAAATCGGTCACACGAATTTTATAGATACAAATAAAATATATTTTATATTATTTCATGTTTTGAAATAGCACTGGCAAAATACTTGTTTGATTCCTCAAACATCGGATCACGTTTTGAAGTCGCATTTTAAGTTTATAGAGGTCTGTCTCTACACCGTGTACACATGAGACAATTAAGCACACGTTTCCTCTATAGAAAGTTATCAAATCACGCGCTTCAGAAAACCGCTGTGTTCTCGCTATAAAAACATGTAGAAGCATTGCAATTTGGAACGCTATCCGGTTGCCTTCCCATTGCGACAGCGTATTTGAATTATA
>LUGF01021586.1:106222-119914 GCA_001625245.1 Calycopis cecrops | reverse complement strand
TGTTGTTACCCCGAGGGTTCGAGTCATGGAAATCATGGGCTATGTTTTGTCAATTTGTTTCAATTTAATCGTAATTTGGTTATCAGGCTACATTTTTGGATTGGAGCGTTAGTCTGTAATTTAGTAGTTACAAGCTTCCTCCCGCAGCTTTGCCCGCGTGGATTTTGGACTTAAAAAATTGAGTTATTGTACATATAAAGCTTCCTCTTGAATCACTCTATCTATATAAAAAAAACATCAGAATCTCTTGCGTAATTTTAAAGATCTAAGCATACAGGCACTGACTTCGAAAAGCGACTTTGTTTTATACTATGTAGTGATTTATAGTTTTGTATTACGGACGACTCCACCGTACTCTCATTTGGTAACGCCTTACAGTTATAGCTTTGCTGCCGCATTATGAGTTGTCCTAGTTAGTGTTAGTTAAATGCAGGGGTGGTGGGAAGGTAGCCATCATATAATGGACATTGAGATACCAATACGCTGTCGTTATGGGAAGGCAACTGGATAGCGTTCCAAATTGCAACGCATTTATATGTTTTTATAGCGAGGACACAGCGGTATTCAGAAGCGCGTGATTTTATAACTTTTTATAGAAGTACCTAACTCGTTCTTAATTGTCTCATGTGTACACTCTGTAGAGACAAGCCTCTATAACCTTAAAACGAGACTTCAAAACGGTAGTCGATGTTGGAAGGAATCAAAAAAGTATTTAAATTGCCTGTGTACTATTTCAAAACACGAAATATACCTAATAAAAGATATTCCATTTGAATCCATAAATTCGTGTGACCGATTTCATAAAATTCGTGGATATTCGGTAGCTCTGAGAATTGGTTCTAAAGTTCATTCTATTTTATATCAAAATATTTACGAGGAATTTAAACTTCCTCGTATTTAACCGCAGGCTGAGCGTTGTTTCATTATATGAAATGAACATTGCATAAATTCATCAATGAACATTATCAAAATACATTTTTAAAGACTTCTTTGTAAAATATTAACTAAGTCCCGTGAAAATCAAACGCGGCGTGCGTGATAAAGACGAGGAGAATCACGGCGGGTCTATAAAGTCTCCGAGCTAGCGCTGAGGGGTTTAAATCACCGCATTAGCCTTTAGCTCATAAAATAGACGCTACAGTCTCAAAGGTCACCTCGGAGGCTGTGTTGGGCCCTTGTCGTTAATATCTGATTTTATTTAACGACTTTAGACAGAGTAGTCTTAACGTGCCTACAACAGCAATCTACCTGTATCTGTAGATAATATTTTTTATTATTTGTTATAAAATTAATGTTGGTGGAGTAATGAAACAACATTAAACTTGTTCTTCTGCTATAAGCTTTTATTACAGCACCCAACGCGGGACAGCGTGGAGTAATTGCCGTGTCGTCGCGTGTGGACCCTGCTGTATTATAAGATAAGGGACAGCCTATAGGGGAGAGTGAAAATACTTGTTGGTCATTAAAACTAAATATAACTTGAACTAATTGGCTAATTTCATCGGCCATTAAGTTAGCCAGTTAAGTTAATCAGACAGTAGGGCCACGCACTTAACATTTATGAGGATGTTATTATTCAAGTTTATTTTGAAGCCTTTGGTTGTTGCAAAATAAGTTAACCTGTGTCTGATCTAATCCCCTCCACGCGCTCTCTCTGATAGAGCGTCGGGTAGCCACACCCAATGGCCCGGTTCCACCCTCATGGTGGTTGGAGGTTGATGGTTCCCATTCAGCCGCCGTCCCTTTAATAACCATCATCTGCGTAAGGGTAAGGTGCACCTTTTTTTTGTTGACAGGAGTCTACTATGATACCTAGATCCCAGGTGGTCCCTCCTGTCAGGTTCCCCGACCCCTGACCCCAGTACTCAAAAAGAGCACTCCACCACGTCTATCCTAAATCGGACTCGCCAGTCGTCCACATCCACGCCGTCAGCTGCTGGCTCAGAAGGATGGGTGGAGGTAGGAATTGAGGGCACTTGAGCTGCTCTTAGTCTGGTCTCTTCCACTAAGCCTGTCCGGTATGGGTAGCCCTGTCCGGTTTAGCCTTAGCCCCCCACCACGGTAAAGTGGGGGACACAGTTGCACCTTCGCTGAATATGCTCATCTAAAGAAATATTACGTAAATTAAAAGAACTTATTCTTTCCTCAAAGGTCGGCAACGCATCTGTTACACTTACGTTCACTTTACATCAGGTGACCTAACTGCTCGTTTGCCTCCTATGCTATAAAAAAAACTTATCAATAAGTCAGCCAACAGTAAAAGTCACAAGTACTTAGCAATTAACGCAAAAGTAATTAGTTGTGTTTACTCAGCTTAATGGCTATTAATGTGAATATTCAGCGCCATGCTGTTAATATTAAATTAGAAATGCTTAATTAAAATATACTTAATAATTATTCTAATTATTAATTTATGTTTGTGAATTAATCACTTAATGGCAATATATTTTAAGCCTCAATCACGTTAAAATATTTTTGAATATACTCAATGAACTGGATGATACTATATTGTCCAGTTCTCTAGATATAAAGCGCTATAGAAGCAACAATGGTTGAGTTGGGAAAATACTGGGATCGTCCACCAATTACTTCTAGGTTCTAGTAGTTTCAGTACGGTCTCTAGTTATTCGGTACTTTTTTATGTTGTAGGGGAGCAAACGAGCAATCGGAGCCATTTTCATGACTACCGACGCTCATAGACATCAGATGTGCTGCCCTCCTTTCACCTTCCATCTTCATGGACCACCGGCTACTTACACACCGCACGAAACGCGACAGCACAGCAGTCACTTTACGCTGGTCTCGTGTTTGCGAGAGGTACCTACCCGGTCGTGCCGGCCCAATACGGCTGCATGCAAGCATGCAGTGTGGCACTACCTTTTACGAAAGTTAAGGTCCGAGTAGTTCCACTGGAAAAAAAATCACATTTTAGGTGATTTCAACTTAATTCATTGCTAATTTCAATGTAGATATTTTAGCCAGTATGTGATGAATCCTAACGTCTCTCTCGTCTTAAATTTCATTGAATCAAAATATAGTCCAGTCATTGTATCCAAAAAATCGACCTTACTAGGGAATATTTACTTATTGGTTTTGGATTTTTTTTCATAGTTCCCTCGGGGGAGTCATTGGAAGTGTAAATTCAAAAAGTAGACCGGATCGGGCTCCTGAGTGATGAGATACCAAAAATTGTAGCAAATTTGATGCTCTACAAGTTTGGTCCTTACAATTTTTCTTCTAGGACAGATATTTTGGAAACTAAATTTGCAAAAAGCAACAATTTTAAAATATTATCACCATTTCCAACGTTCCACGTTTTACGGCATGAATGTAGAAAAACAATGTTGTAGAAAATCAAATTCATAATTAAATCAGCCTGACAATAACAACTAAAAATTTACATTACACTTAATTACATATCTATAAAAATGAATGTTTGTCTGTATGTTCTTTATAGAATCGTAAACTATACATTTTAGCATGTGATGATATTTATCAATGTTGTTGTGCGTGAGCCCGGAAAGAATTATTGGGTACGACCAATTTTTGATAGAGTCACCACGCGTAACAACGCACGCAGGGTACAGCTAGTTACATATGCAACTCAACTTTATTGGAAACAGTAAAATTTTTTAAACTTTGTAATGTCTTTTTTGCGTTGCTACAATAATGGAACGGGTATAACAAGAGCAGTCGAATAAAATGGATCAAATATAGTATGCTTTTGGTACCGTGTAGGTACTAATAGGTATGTATATTTTACAACAAATATACTAAATATATATTATACATTCTGTAGGTAAATTTATATTTATAAGATATTACATTTTAATCCTCTCAATATACACACAAACTTTCGAATTTATAATATTAGAGAGATTATTCAAAGTACTTATTAGTAACTCTGATTAACACAGAAGGTGCTCTAGAAATCTATTCAACGCACCCATAGATTTATTAATTTAGTTCGTGTTATATAAACAGAAGTTGTCTAACTCAATTTTAATCTACAAAATTGTTTTGGCGCTTCTATTTTGGTAAATATTCAAACAAACATATTGAATTTCTATTTGCCTTGAGACCCTTTGTAAAAAGGAAAAAAACTTTTCGTTATGATAAACCATCAAATGATTATAATCAAATCGTAATATTTTTTTACAACATAAAAAAGTATTTTTGCCAAACTAGTAATTAGGTTTTGAAAATTGAAATAGCTTTTCTTCAATTTAATTTTTTTATACTTTAGTTTTCAATTCATTGATGTTGTTTAAATGTGTTTTATTTGATAAACTCTGTCGTATAGTACTTATTCATTGTCATTCATAGTAAAACACTTAGTTCTCAATGATAGCTTTCATGAGGAAATCTAATTTACAAATTGCACTTGGCCATTTATTTAATATAAAATAGCCATGACCGTAAATTAGAATATTGGGACTTAATATTGGAGGTGCTATTTGGAAATAAGTAAACTTGTTTCAATATTTTTGGAAATTTCACGATGCCTGTTCAAATAGCTTCTTTCAATAGGAGGGCAACAGTCGGAACCACTTTCATAATACCCATAGACATCCGCATAAAGGTTACCTAGATGCGTTGTTTCTCCACCCTCCTCCACCGGGGCCACCGTTAAAAGTTCGCATTACAGATTCAAAGTATACACGTTGCAACCATGGGGCGTAGCTAGTAACTTTTAAAATATCTGCCAAGATAAATCATCTTTTGTTTAAAAAAAAAGAAGAGGTAAACTATCATGGAATGTACAAGATATGAATGATAACTAAGGTCAAGTGTTTGATCCCTAGATGATACCACATGAAAGTAAAAGAGGCCAATAATCAGCATTATGTCATAAAAGATTACTACCACTTAATTTCCCTAAGCTATAAAATAATCATGACTCGTATGAAACCTTGGTGAAAGCAATAAACAGGAAACATACTTGTAACAAACATAAACGTTTTTGTACAAACAAGCTTTAACAATACGGTTAAGGGATTGATTCGACACACATCCCCTGGGCCAATAAAGAGCCTAATGGTGTTGACGAAACATTAATCGTCTTTAGCAATCGTCGCGAAAGTTTGGCGAAGAAATAAAATCGACATGTGAACGGAAACCGTAATGAGGTTAATAGCCACTTTGTCGATTCCGCTCTCTGAAGTAGTTACGGTGGGCTTAGGGTCTGGCGCAAATCATACACTTTTCACTATTAACCTAAATAGATTTTTAAATTATAGTTAGTGTAATATTTTTTATAGAAAAGGACATCTAATTTTTTAAATTCAATCATAAGTATTTACACAGCTAATAAATTATATTATGACAAAATAATGGAAATTATATTTTACAGGGTTTTTTTTCGTCACCGGCCAAATTTTATAATAAGGAAGTAAACAACACACAAGGGTGTGTTTTAAATTGTATCTTCTAATTGTAACATTTTGTTAAATAAAAATCGATTTGAAATGTTCCTTAAAAAACATCGCTTGTTGTTCTTACACGAAATGTATTGACTTCAAGGTCAGTGACGTCGGTCTACCGAGAGTCGCTAGTGTGATGCACGTGGTGACCAAGAAATATATTTTTCAACGTGGGACAAAGTAATTGTATCTAATAATTTTTTTATATTTTTTATTTCAAAAATCGAATGTATTTCGATTATTCGATTCTGAACCAAACCTGAAAATTTTGGCGGTGACCAAAAAATAACCCTGTAAACCTCCAAAAAATAATACATAGTGATGTAGTAAGGTGTACAATTGGATCCGTTAGGTAGCGCTGATGTCCGTGTGTCAATTACTAAACGCCTTGACCGATTAGATTGCAATTTTGTATGTGTACTTCCATTGTTTCACAGACACTAATGATTAAATGACTAAGATGATTGATGTCTTTATGTCCTAAAGGACATAATATCTATAAATAGAATCGTAATACGTAATGCAATTGAGAATGTGATGATCATAAGTAAAGTTGTTCTGAATGCGCCCACGAAGGTTTCTATGTTGGTACGACCAATTTTCGACAGGTGGCGCCACTGTTCCTTATGAATTTTATATTCATATATTTATATTTATATCCATTCTGACTTATCTGTTGGTGGTGTAGCAACACGCGCTCAGCACAGCTAGTATTCTATATATATATTCTATATATATAAAGCAACTTCTAATGTATAAAAGTTTGGTTTTACAAAACATGCAGGGTTCACAATTGAGTACAGTATTTTATATTACTTATTTTATTATTTCATGCAAAGAAGTAGAATACAATTAAAAAAAATACAATACAATACAAATACGCTTTATTGTATACATAACAAAAAATTTAAAACAAAAACAAAAAAAAACAACCACAAAAACATACAACATAAACGAAAGAACATATTATTATAATTATGTATCACTTATTATATTGGTCTACAAAAGCAGACTTATTGTTTTGAAGCAATTTCTTCTAAAGAACAAACTATAAACACAGAAGTGGGGTGTAACTGTATATTGCATAATATTTTCATCATTCATATACATATAAATTATATTTAACGTATTATACAAACACTTAGCAATATACAATAGGTACCTCCATATAGATACATGTTAACAATACGATTAGATCTTAAATACATATTATATTTTTAAAGAAATAAAATAAAAGGTTAAATTTATTAAGAAAACTACAGAAGAAAAATAAAAACGGTAACATTTTTTTTTATATAAAAAAGAAAGAAGTACTGTGTGAGTCGCTTTTTAAATATTATGTTGTGCAATGGCGAACTGTGTACATGCAATGGCAAACTATTCCACAAATGCGAAACACGTACAGTAAAAGATTTACTGTAACTAGTTCATGTAGTAAAAGTCAGTCCTCTGGTGATACTCACAAACTAGTCTATCAAATAACCTAGAACCACGACAACATTCGCCTTACTTGAGGTTACACCACAGATGATAGAACTCAGGAGGTAAGAATAAGATCTTCATTTAGGCACATTATTACACTGTTATATGTACAAAAATTTACACGATTAGATTTAATTTCATTATTAATATTTAGGTACGACCGTGATCTCTGTCGAGCGTCCTAACTCTTCAAATTATGGTCTGAAGAAGCAAAGCGGTCAATTTTGTTTACAAAATCAACATGAGCATTGAGCATATAGTTACTAAACTGGAGTATATTAGTCAATATATAAAACGTCCAGGTGGCCAATTGTGCCTGTAGGGAGTATTTCAATAGCTAAAAGCTGTTTCTAATGACGTTGTGTGCAGGTGTACTTGCTAATCTAGGCAATAACTGGTCACGATTTACGACCAGAAGAAGTTTGTGAATAATTTGATTTTATGTATATCCAAGCCGTTTGCCAAATCCTGAAATAAAGGAGCGACTACTTTTATTTTGTTGTAGTTAATAGTATTAAGACAGATTATTAATTTATTAGACAAAAACTTATTAATTTAAGTTAACAAGAAGTGCTGTGCTAGTTGATTCTTCTATTTGTTAACTTATTTCTAATTTGTGTAAAACTAAATAATTATATTTTTATATTTCTTCGCTTTAGTGGAAAAAATATTGTTATTTGTACATTATTGTGTTCTATCGTTGTTTTAAGCTATTCTGAAATAATAAAGTGTATTATTATAAATAAATTTATGTCTTTGCTCATTTTTCAAATCAGTTCAATTGTTGTTTTTTGTCTAGCATTTTTTGTAAGTAACAATTTCGGAATTGTAAGTATTTTGCTTTATAAATGCCTTTATAAATCTAACTTGGTTTGCAGCTATTCTTTCTGCCTGCATCTTAAGATTTAATTTGTATATAACAGACGTTTAAGAGCAAAACGAAAAAAGATATACAAAAAACAAAATGGTCCCAAATTATAAGGTTTTTACGATTTTTCTATTAATCTTATATACTTTTTAATCAAATCGGTGATTTAAAACACTCATCGTCAAGAGTTCCACCCCAAAAGTAATATTACCATTACGTTCCATCCATTTATCTTTTAAATGAGCAAGGACTTTTATATCTCTAATTCTTTCAAAAGTTCAGATTCTATTGATGGCTCAACTTAGGGAACCATTAAATGTAAGACTTCTAAATGGTTGGACATTATGTTTCCATTCTTTTATGTAATAATTAAGCTTGGGTTAGAAAAGTAAGCAATTAACTGAAATTACTTTGTGTTCAGAGCTCGGACCTTAACCGGGAGATACAGACTTAAAGGTAATAAGGACGTATACAGGCTAAAATAATTTTGATATTTGATTTTAAATCTATCTCATTTATATTATGTATATCTTACTTCCAATTATATTGTAAATGCAAAAGTTTTCCACTGTATGGAACAGTTTTGGGTGGAATTTGGTATGAACATAGATTATAATATGGAATAACGTAAAAATATTTACCATCCGGAAAACAAATACCTTTATACGCGGTATACTTGTAGTAGCCGTGACCCCTACGGTCGGTCGGTACGGTGTTAGCACAGGCCACAGCTCATGTTTAACTACTATATACTATATACTACAAGTAAGGCGCAATCGTAAATCTATGATGTTTAACATATCATTAATTATCATCAGTATGTATATGTTGTACATTTTCAGTCATAAAACTGTAAAGTGTTTTAGATAGTAAAATACATAGAACAAAAAAAGATATTTTTTATTGTAGTGATAATAGAATATATTATGACAATTATCATGTATGCCGAAAAAAGAAAAAGAATATTTATGCACACAGAAAATATAGTATTAATACAACCTTTTATAATTATACAGGTACAGAGAAATTAAATGTAGGAATTAAATACTTGAATTTAAGTTGTTATCGCTTCTGAAGTTTTTCCAAAGATTACAATTGAAAAAGAATCTTATTTTTTGCGGCTGAGTAAAAAAAGCAATCAGATTAGATGTCGTATGTTACTCGCCGTTGCTGAGCAGTTCTGTATCCATATAAAATATGCTCAGTGGGTGTTCAGTTTTTGAGCCGTAGAATTTTCCATTACCTGTTACTAAAGCAGTCAATCACCTCATGTAATGAACCCATTAAATCTCCCGGTACCGACCACGTGTTCGCTGCGTGTTTTTGAAGCGTCAATGAACGTCCGCGGTAACCGAAAGGTGAACAACAAAAGCTGAATAAAATATGAAAAGTATCATAGACGGGTATGATGTTCTTTATTTATATTTAAATGTTGTTTTTGTGCAACGGAGTCTGTACTCTGTATGATGCTAAAGAATGTACAGAATAAAATCCTTCTAGCCAAATTTCGGCTACGGCTGCCATTATTTTCTACGCCTACGTCAGGTTGTTGTTTGACCTGACAAATAAATAAAAAGACTAGTCGAAGGCACAGAATATTAGCTTATAGTGTACTTGAATGTGTGCACAGACACAAGGGCACTCTGAATTCCCTCATTCGTATATTCTGTTTTGAGTTAATAAAGTTCTGTTAATACTAAATCATATGTATGTAGTATCAGAATGTAATTAGTTAAGCATATGTGATAGGTTAATAATGATGTTGAAATTATAACAGCCGATTAATAAATATATAATAATATATCATTACGTTACGTAATTTATACGTTAATATTCAAAGATTTCAACATGTTCATGTTCATAATTAATTAATTAAAACAGTGTTTATGATTTGAATTTAATGTTCAAATAATTAGTTCAATAATGAATGAATAATGAAATTACAAGTATATGATTTCAATTTAACATTATGGTATAGAGAGCTGTAACCGACTTAATAAACAGAGCCTAACGGATTTGTCTTAAGCCTCATTGTATATAGAATAATATACTTTACTCATATTGGTATGAGATATTTATCGCAGAAAGTCATCATAATCAGATTGTTTTCGTCAGCAGTTTCACAGCTGCACACAAAGCTTATAAATTTCACGATATTGACGGCCTTCAGTTCCTTTAGAATGGTTTTTTTGTTGACGCAGGGGAATACATTTACGTATGATGCCTAGTAGCCCGGGTGGCCCTTATACCTTTGTCGGACTCGACACTCTCAGTATAATAATACCGACTAAACCCCTGCGGAATGCAAATGCAACAAGATCCCTCCAGCGGCAGGCTGGCCTCGGTGAAGAGGCTAGACTTCTCCTCCTTTATTTAATTCTAACGTTCTCGACAATCCAGTAACATGTTTATATTAATAGCGATTCAAAGTACTTTGATAATTTCTCGTCCCTCTACCCCACGCAACTCACGTGATGATCAAGACTCGGGAGAAAGGCTTTTTATCCTACTGAATATATATATACACATACTAGCTGCTCAACTCGGTATCACCCACGTATGTTTCAGGTAAGTCACAGATCCAGATCTACCCGATATGCTCTCGAAATTTCATGAGAATCAGTCCAGCCGTATCGGAGGAATATGGAAACTAACACACACACGAAAATTTTATATATATTCATTTAGAGATATAACTTTATTAACCTTAACCTTCGTGACAATCTGGGACCTACTGTGAAACTTCAAATACTTTTCTAATTTAGTTTCCCTTTCTCTTGAAGCAAAACAAACGATCGAAACTGCCAGTATTCTGCTTTGGTTATTTCAAACTATGTTACTATAATATAATATTTTTATATCTTTAGATTATTCTAACAAAAGCTACAAAATGTGCTTAACTTGCTCATCAAATATATTATATAGGGATGTTTTTCAAGTATGCGTCATGCATTTACAAATAAAGGGTATATAAGGGATATACCCTTTATTTGTAAATGCATGACGCAATAACATTAGGCGTGAAATGAACATATTAATACACAAGTTGTCGCGCACGACACTAATACAATTAGCTGAGAACACAACGCTCGTGCGAGCTCCAGCGACGCTCGTGTCCCCCGCGCGCCATATAATTGTCACATTAACTTGATAGTTCATGTGCTGCGCCCGTCTTCTCATTACAATGTTAAACATCTAATATGATAAGAGAATCTCTTGTTACGATGTTTGAATGCAACGGCCCAAAAGATATATGAAAGAATAGCTGCTCTCTTCTCTTCTCGTAGACAGAGAATACAATTGTATTCTATTATAATCAATATTATTATGTTATGTTCAAATTTAATAAGATAATTGAATTTTTTCACCCCAATGTTTCCACGGCGTTGAAAGACTGGCGCAGACGGACAAAAAACAACAATCCTACGTGTGCAGGACGGGCAATCAGCGGACTTCTACTTGCCCGCGGTCTCCTCCTGCAAAACTGCCCCCAAAACCTGCCGCTCTCTAGCGAGTGATCAAACTTCTTCATAGGCCTCACCACTATGACCGCACGACCCAGAAAAAAAAAAGAAAAAAGAAAGGGGAAGGCGGAAAGAGGGGGGGAGGTAACACATACATATCTGCTATACGTATGTTTATCACCTAGGAGGCCATAAAGGCTTCGACAAATCGTTCATCCCATAAACTAAAACATACAAGTATAAGTGTGTTAGTAGACGGTGGCTCATGGAGGTAGGAGGAGAAAGAACAGCAGCGCATCTGTATAGCCTCTATGCGGATGTCTATGGGCGTGGCTAGTCATTAAAATGGCTCCGTCTGCTCGTTTGTCGCCATATGCCATATAAAAAATACAATATTTTGCTTTAACAAACTTCAACATCTATTCCGAAATATATTTCAAAACCAATTCCGTATCGTTATGATTGAATTAAAATCAAATCCGAGCCGCTCTATAACTATCACGACCCCCGTTCTCATCCAGCCGGGAACGTTATTTATTCATCTGATGTTCATAATGCCGTGCAGCTTAGCGTTCGAATGAGTTTCATTGAATGACAAACGTAACGGGCTCTATGATGCGGGAAATGAAGACGGCGCAAACACGACGAGTACACAGTTGCAATGTTATTAAGCTTAAAATCTATGTGTGTTTGCTGGAATGCTTCGGAATGATAATATAAACGAAAAGTTTTTGTAAGGGGTAGTGCCTCACTGCATGCATGCATGTAGCATCGGGACGCACGATCGGGGAAGTACCTCACGCTTACACTGGCGAAAAGTGACAGCTGCGCTGTCTCGTTTAGTACGATGTGTAAGTAGCCTGTGGCCTATAGAGGGAGGAGGAGGGGGAAAGGGGGCAACGCATCTGTATAGCTTCTATGCGGATGTCTGTGGGCGTCGTTAGTCATAAAAATGGCTCCGATTGCTCGTTTGCCCTTTATGCTATGAAAAAGAATCAGAAATTTTAGAGGCAGAGCGATTGTGGCATTGCAGTCTAACCAGGCTATCACTACCGTGACACACTACTGAAGTAGTGACATATTATAAGTCATCATCATCGCCATCTCCATCTCCTTGTCATAAAAAAACTTATGCAGTTATTGACAACCATAGGAATTTATGAGGCAACTAAGGCACTTATATAAATACAGATCACAGCCATAATCCTATTTGGCCTCACCGTAGTCGGAAAAAAGTTAGTGTTCATAAATAGCTAACGAGTATCATTTCACTTTTACATCCGCCAATTATTACAGAAAACAGAACCGCACCGGCAATGTAGGTCAAACCCCACAAAAGTGCACTTCAGGGATTCTGTGTGAGATTGCGTTTTAAGATTAATTCGTCCGCTAAATAAATTGTGGCTCCGTCGTGTTTGTTCTGCCTGATGGAAAATTAAATATGACATTCGTTCAGAATAACGAAGTTGTTTGGTTTCAGCGACTTGTTTGGTTTGTTGTTACGTTCGTAACTGCAGTTGTTTATATGTTGGAAGTTGGATTACTTGGATCATAGTATTGTTGCAATGAGTAAGATAAATTGCATGCATATTTTGAACTGATATAGTGTAGTGTGGCTATGTTTTGGTTGAAGCTTCTTTACTATGCTAGTTCTCATTCAGGAATCATCTCCAGCGCTCAGTATTTCAGATAGAATTTTGGGATTTTCAAAGAGCTTATTGTTAGGTCAAAGCCCGGGACCTCGACCTCTGTAGTGGCAGTTGTCTGTGGGCGTCGGAGATCACTTGTCATGTTTGCTCATCTGTTACTTTTAATAATAGACCGAGATTTTAAAGAAGAGGTAGTGCCACACTGCGTGCTTGCATGCAAACGAATTGTGCCGGCACGACTGGGGAGGTACCTCTCGCTTACACGATACTGGCGTAAAGTGACAGCTGTGCTGTCGTGTAACGTGTTTCGTGCGGTGTGTAAGTAGCCGGTGGCCCATGGAGGTGGAAGGGGTCCTGGAGGGTAGCACATCTGTATTGACATTAGCCTCCATGCGGATGTCTGTAGGCGGCAGTGGTCATGAAAATGGCTCCGACTGCTCGTTTGCCCCCTATATCATAAAAAGGCCCGGTCTATTGCTAACAGAAGCAATAACTGTGGGGGATAAGAGTCTCGAGTTACGGCCGTCACCGATCGACGGATGGTGGACTTGGTGAGAGCGGCGAGATGCAAGTGGCTTAAACCGTGAACTGTGGTACTCTATGGAAGAGGTCTACGTCTAGCAGTGAACGTGCTTAGATAGATGATGATAATTGCGCGCATCGTCAAACTCGACTTTTTATTTTTCACTAATAGGCCCAAATAAACATATCGACGGCGGAAAGCGAAAACGTCGTGGTCCACAAGTTTACAAAAAAAATTTTATTACATGGTTCGATTTAAAAAAAAAAACTACGTCGAATGGTCT
>LUGF01021586.1:77061-104866 GCA_001625245.1 Calycopis cecrops | reverse complement strand
CTTACCTTTTTCGGACGTCACTGAAAATCGGTGCGGAGAACCCAAATTCTTCGTTTTATGCCGAGTGACGTCCATTTCAGTGCTCCTCACATTGCACCGCTGTGCATGCATTTGTGACAAGTAATTTAATTGTTTTTGTTTGACATTCACTAAAATTGTTCTTTTTGGTTTGTTTTACTATTTTTTTTGTTCTTTTTTGTATACTAGTATTTATTTTGTATATTTTGTGCTGCTTTTTGTTTTTGTAATTTTTTATGAGCACTGAATAAATTGTTTTCTTTTCTATTCTTTTCTATTCTATTCATTCTATTCAGGAATCATCTTCAGCGCTCAGTATTTCCGGACTGATAGAATTTTGGAATTTTCAAAGAGCTTATTGTTAGGTCAAAGGCCGGGACCACGATCTCTGTAGTGGTAGTTATCTGTGGGCGTCGGAGATCACTTGTCATGTTTGCTCATATTCTGTTACTTTTAATAATAGACCGAGACTTTTAGGAAGAGGTAGTGCCACACTGCGTGCTTGCATGCAGACGACTTGGGCCGGCACGACCGGGCAGGTACCTCTCGCTTACACGATACTGGCGTAAAGTAACAGCTGTGTTGTCGTGTTTCGTGCGGTATGTAAGTAGCCCGGCCCATAGAGGTGGAAGTGGTCCTGGAGGGTAGCACATCTGTATTGGCATTAGCCTCCATGCGGATATCTGTAGGCGGCAGTGGTCATGAAAATGGCTCCGACTGCTCGTTTGCCCCCTATATCATAAAAAGGCCCGGTCTATTGCTAACAGAAGCAATAACTGTGGAGGATAAGAGTCTCGAGTTACGGCCGTCACCGATCGACGGATGGTGGACTTGGTGAGAGCGGCGAGATGCAAGTGGCTTAAACCGTGAACTGTGGTACTCTATGAAGAGGTCTACGTCTAGCAGTGAACGTGCTTAGATAGATGATGATAATTGCGCGCATCGTCAAACTCGACTTTTTATTTTTCACTAATAGGCCCAAATAAACATATCTGCAATAATAATTCTTGACCTCAAGAGTCTCCTGTGAGGTTAAATCAATAAGTCTCATAGAGCAGGTCAACATTAAAGTTAGCGACGAGAACCCGCAGTGAATTCACTTGGGTTGGACTACATTTGAGAAGATTATCAACCTCACGTACACACGGCAGTTTGCAAGAGATTATCCTCTTTAAATACGTTTAAAGATGGCTTACGAGTTTAAACGTTGCCTAATGCGTCGAGATATAAACCTGAGCACTGTTACTCTAAGTGTACAATACTCATAAATATTTTACTTAAGTTGGTAAAGCTTCTCTGATGGTATTTAATAGTAGTTAATTATGAAATGAGAATTTATATTTCAACTAGCTGCGCCCCGCGGTTTTACCCGCGTAAATTTCGATCCCGTGGAAAATAGAAAATCATCCCATGGCATCCCATAGGAACATTTTTTCGGGATAAAAACTATTATATTTGTTAGTCCAAGTTATATGTGTGTGTCAAATTTCATGAAAATCGGTTTAGCAGTTTTTGCGTGAAGGAGTAACACACAAACAAACAAGCAAACTTTCACATTTATTACATTTGTAGGATAAGGGCCACATCACACGATACGAATATGTCTAAGGAGATGCGGCGACCGACGACTCTATGCGATCGGTCGCCATAGAGTCATAGAGTCGTGCGACAGTACCGCTGTCTTGGGATTTAATTGCTTCAAAATCGCTAATAGAAATTAACAAAGTTGGATTTGCATTTTTGTGATTTCCTTTTCATTGCATTAAAGGTCTTAAAAATGCTTTAAAAATGCCCTTTTCAAGTTCGGGATTAGGAATTCTATATTTGAGTTAGTAATAAAATATAATATATGAGAGCATTTTTAAAGCATTTTAAGACCTTCAATGCAATGAAAAGAAAATCACAAAATGCAGATCCGACTTTCTTAATTAGCGATATTACTGATTTAGAGTTATTGGTCAGTTAAAAAACAAGTACAAATATAAAAAGAAAATTATACAATATGCATATTACGGGTGGGTTAGTTTCAAAGTTTCGCGAGGCATAAAATCCCGAGTAAATGACGCGCTTACGGACTTTCGGACATCGAAATGGTGTGGTTGAAATTATGGCGAATGATGTGGATATTAATATAATATCCTGAAAACTTCTACAATTTTAGTTATTGTGAAAGTTTCACCATTATAAATTTCAAAATATTTTACTTAGTTTGAACGTTATTATGTCATATGAATTGTTTTAAATGCCAAACCAATATTGTTACATATCTATACCTATCTATACGGCGGCCGGCCTCGCCCGATCACACACATTTTTATAACGCTCTCGCCAGCGTACTCCACAAGTCAAGCAAGCGTAAAAAAATTACTTCAGAAACTAAGGTATCGTTACAAAAGTCACATATTTAAAAACAGAATACGCAATTTTGGCGGTTTTCGGAACACGCCGACACGCTCTGGAACAATGAGCGCCGACTGATGAGCGCCAGACAATGCGGACGCGAACAATAAACGCTCAAAAATACAACGTTGCGGTTAGATTGAAACGGCGTTCCACTTACTGTTTAGGTTTTTGCAGCGCTCAAAATATATATAGTGTTACATGTTTCGTGACCAGCTTACAATCTGGCAAGAGTGTTAGTTTAGATCACGGACAACGGAGACGGTTTGATCCACTGCTGATCGATTTTTTTCTCAACTTCAAAGTTTGGTAATCTTAAGATTAATTAATCGATAAAACGAACATTCGGAGTCTTTTGAAAACTACCCATAGACATTCGCATTATTGTAAAACAGATGTTTTGCCTTCATTAACTCCTCCCGTCCAATTTGATACCGGAAGCTCAAAGGCCGCACTAAAGGCTACAGAATAGCTGCATAGCTGTCGTACTTCCTAATTCTACTAATAAATGAGAAAGTTTGCTTGTCTGTTTGTTACTCCTTCACGCAAAAACTACTGAACTGATTTTCATGAAACTTGTCACACACGTAGAGGATGAATTAGTACATACACGTAGATGGAAAGAATGTTCCAATACGATGCCATGGGATGATTTTCTATTTTCCACGGGATCGAAATTTACGCGGGCGAAACCGCGGGGGGCAGCTATTATTATATGGAAATCTCGAGTCATCACGTTTGTCCGCGCTAATCTCTGGAGACTGGAAACTACTGGATCCGTTTTAATTACTTTCCGCATAGCTATGTAACTTAGTCAAACTTATCATATCTTTGAATGGATATGCTTAATTTCAAAGATTTTGTCGTTTGAGTTTTAGTTTTTTAGGATTTAAATATTTAATAGTTAAACTATTTGAATAACCTTTTATACATTTAATACATAGACTCATTGGTAAAAACACGTTTTGTTAATTTCATAACTGTATGTTATATTCTTGTTATATATATAACATACTAGCTGCCCGACAGATATTGTCTTGTCATTATTGAAAAATATGTTGTCATGATAACATGTAACAATGTGGCCGAATTGTCAACCCGTTACTTTACCCTACGATTTGTATATTCGAGATACCGACTGCAGCGCCATTTGCAGGGCTGATTTGTGAGTGTAAACCATTCTGATATCCCCTTCAACACAAAAATTTCGTCAAAATAAGTCCAGTCGTTTAGGAGAAGTTCAATGATATACACACGCACATAAGAAATAAACATAATATATAATATTATCACACACATCTTTATCTGTTCAATTATCAAAATGTATCTTATTAAACTATCGTAATGAATAAAACTCTGGGTACTCGTCCGAGCCTTATCGATCACGTTGTTCGAATTTCAAGCCTTATCTTAAACTAACCGTCACTAGAGAAACTTGTCACGTGACATCTGGATTTAGTATAAACTAAATACCGCGTCAAATAAAATATATGTCATGTCATATTATCTTTTTCGTGCCAATTAAAAAAGATTTTATCGAGCTCGATATTCAAAACTCGTCAAAACGAGGAATTAAGCTGATTCCTCGTTGCAGTCTACATTTCGTCATACAGAAATATCATAGGCACGAAACAAAAAGCCACCTCTATCTACGCAAAGCCGATCTGTTATATCAAATGCCATTCTGTTTTCAATGTCGGATTAGTGTTCGACGTCAAAGCAGGTTGTGTGCGCTCAAGTGACGCAGGATTATGCGTCCCCGTGGGAGATTACACCACGCGCCAATGTCGCCATTGATACAGGACGGGACTTTATGCAGTCTGTATGTACAATGTACATATCGGTAAGAACTTGTCTTTTCTATTCTGAAAGTTTGTGAGTATGGATTTATACAAGTCTTACTTTTTGCTTAAGCATCCTTTTTTGTAAGAGATAGTGCCACACTGCTTGCATGCAGCCGAATTGGGCCGGAACGACCGGGGAGGTACATCTCGCTTACACGAAACCGTCGTAGTGACAGCTGTAGTGTCGCGTTTCGTGCGGCGTGTAAGTAGCCGGGGGCCTATGGATGTGGGAGGAGAAAGGAGGGCAGAGCATTTGTACTATAGCTATATATTGTCTATGGGCGTGGCTCTTACTGTTTGTTTGCCTCCCTATACCAAAAAAGGCAAAAACTAAGATTTGAATAACAAATTATATAGTTCGCTTTTGTTATGTCTTTTCCCGAATAAATGATTTTTATTGTAAAATCGCTGGGTACAGTTAATAAATTGATATACAATGTTTTGGTGCCTAAGGTACAAACCTTTTCGTGGTGAGGGGCTTATTAACCATGACTTTGGTCCAAGTCATGGTCATCGTTGAAGCCAAGGATCCCAGGAGATGACGCTCCGAGTGGGCTTGCCCAAGGGGCCTATTCTGCATGCGTCCGTGGAGAAAGGGTGGCGGGAAGAGAGGTGTCTCGGTGTGTCGATGCCGTGCACCCTATCTCCCACGCCCGAACGTGGGCGTACCTTCAGATGTGTCGGCGGCAGGGCCGCAGAGGAAGAGGAGATGCGGTGTGTCGTTGCCGTCTTACCTATCCCCTACGGCTGTTGTATAGTTGGACCGTCACCCAGCGGATAGGACCAGCCAATGTTGGAGGTCATCAGCCCATTCCTCTGAATTAGCAGATGGCGGCGTAGGTTGGGACTATCGGCGTGGCGTGCTCCGTTAGACCATTGGGATCAGGGGTCAGGAACCTGACCCCATTGCACGGTTCCAACGTTGGAGTAGGGACAATTCAAAGTCAGCCGGACAGTCCTCAAGGAGGAAAAGTCTGGCCTTTTCACCGAGGCCAACCTGTCGCTGGAGGAGAGAGCTTGCTTGTAGATCCGGGGCCTTCCAATTATAGCGGCTGAAGGCACCCAGGCAGGAGTTTAGTCGGTAGCGGTAACCCAACTGCCGAGCCCGACACTGTACCTGATTAAGCCACCCGGGCTCCTGGGTAGCGTACTTTAAGGTATTCCCCTGAGTTAGAAGAAAAAAAGGAGACATACAGGGCTCGGATAAGCAGAGCATATTGCTCCAGGGGTCGCGGGTTCGAATCCCGCCTAATAGATGTTTGTCTATGTAAATATATATTTCTATAATAAAAATCTGAAATATATAACATTTCTTAAATCTATAAAACAATAATTATATTTCCGTTGTCTAGTACCCGTAACACAAGTCCTTACGATACTTAGCACGGGATTAAGCTAAAGTAGTGAGGTACGTCCACAGATATTATTATTTGCTAGAAATATTTCTGCATTGTATCAACGATGGAAATACTTTTAATTCCCGTCATTCCGGCGTTTTGTGAGATATAGATATCTTATACTTAATCATGAAATGTATATCGGGTATACAACATTTCGTGATCTATATTATAGGTACAGCTCCTCTGTCACTATAGTTTAGTTCCTAGGAATAACAATTCCCTTACATATTCACAAGTTTCACATCAACATATTCTCCCTCTTCGCTAAAGCTGTTGACATTAATTTATCAATTATTATAGGAATTGTTTACACTATCAGGTTGAACTATTGCTGCCTAATAAGCTCACGTATTATTGATACAAACATATCAAATACTCAATGTTTAGCGTCAAATATAATAGTGAAACGTGAATACGAGAGATATTATTAACCAGCAACATTATACAATATTATGGTTGTAGACAATTATTACAAATTGACTTCAATTGTGCTGCTGGTGGCTTTTTATACTTACCTAAAAATATTATACGTAATTTACATTATTTATTATACACACTTTCATTTTGTAATTGAGCGATAAAACTCTGGTCTACAAAACGTATTAATTTGTCGTAGCGTGCAGATGACGTCACACTCTGCAAAACAAAGCTCATCGCATGTCATATCTCGTCCGTAACTCGGTAACTGTCTAGTTACCGAGTTACTAGTACATCGTATTGTTCACATGTTTGTATAGCTGCACCCGCGGTTTCACCTGCGTAAATTTGGAATCCGTGAAAAATAGAAAATCATCCCGTGGCATCCCATAGGTACATTTTTTCGGGATAAAACTATCCTATGTGTTAATCCAAGTTAATCTCTATGTGTATGCCAAATTTTATAAAAATCGGTTCAGCAGTTTTTGCATTAAGGAGTAACAAACAAACAAACATACAATCCTTTGCATTTATAATATTAATAGAAATGTTAATTATTGTATAAATAATGCAGTATCAAATTAAAAAAAAAATCGTGATAAATTAAGTATAAAGGAGAAAACAACAATTGATAATAATATAATATAGGCACAAATTGAATTATTTTTTATGCATTCAAAATACAAGCTTTCTACATTCCAACGAATCATAATATAATATGTGCACACGTCACAACGCCTTGTAGTCTAGTGCTAAGCATGTTCAACCTGGGTTTGAGTCCCCAGGTATGACAACAAGTGCTATTATTTTTTCATTTTTGATGTAGAGCAAAGTCAAAGAGTTTACAATGTTCTATCCTTGTGACCGAAGAGCAGGTTGAGCCATTGTGTCTGTAAGAAAATTAGGTATAAAAGTGCACTTATGTCTGCGCACACACTTGTGCACTATATGATGTCCTGTGCTCATGGCATGTCTCTATAGAGATTCGGTGAGGAGGACATTGTCATTATTATAGTATCATTACGATGTAGTCGTAATGTACATTATTCATTGTATATATTTTATTTTTCTTAAATGATCTTACTAGGTAGTAAGCGATAGTGCCATGTTGCATCGCAGCCCAAATAGGCTCGTACGACCGGGAAGATATCTCGCTCACATGATACTGACATGATAGAACAGCTAGGCTGTCCTGTTTCATATGATTTTTCCAAATTATCGTTTCGTTAACTAAGGGACCTGTAAATCGGGTCTGAATACTAAACAATGGACGAATAATGGCTATCTATATATAATCTGTAATGAATATATAATCATTAAGTACTTCATCTTAATAAATCTCTTCTTTTTGTTACAGATAAAATTATGTTTGCCGTAAATGCAATTTAAAAAGGTACGTATTTTTAATTATACATACATACCTTTACCACAGATTAATAAACCTAACCTTTACTCTGCTTTGAATAATTTGATGTAGATGTGTATATTTTGCGTGGGAAGTTTCGACTGTATGATAATACTAAAACGGCAAACAACAAAATATGAACTATATATTATATTATTGTCTTGTGTGTTTGTCCGTTACTCCTGACTTTTGTTGCTTTCAAAAATAATTTCTACAATTAACATCTAGAAATCTAAACGTAATTTCAATTTCTGTGTTACATCCAAATGAAATTTGTGATATTGTGTAGACTAAAAAAAAATAAAGTATATTTTGATGGCCCAATTTTTAATTTGTAAATATGTTAAAAGAAGTCAACATACGAATTTATTATCCTTAAGTTGCGCGGGCGTCTAAAACCTCGTTAATCACCATAAAGGCCTGCGCAGACGAGGGATTTTTATCCGCGGACTTTTTATTCGCTAAAATAGAGCGCTTACAACTGTGTCAATTACCGCAAACGAGGGATTAAAAGTACGCGCTACTTTGCATACCTACATTCTTGTCCGCGGACAAAAACGCCTGCGCAGCAGGCCATTAGATTCGATTCGATGGATTATAAAGAGAAAAGATTAATCTCTAATATTTTACCTATTTAAAAAATTATATCCTATTAGCTTATTAGGCTTGAAAATATGTGTTGTAATTTCAAAAATTATTTCACCATTAATATTGTTCTCAGTCACAAACGAGCGTTATACACATTTAGCCAGACTAGCAATATAATCAGGAATTAGAAGATCCAAAATAAACATACTCGACGCGAAGCCAACGCCTTGTAATATGAACATTATAATTGTATTACACAGCGTAATATTCAGGTTATTAAAGTTTTATTCACTAAAGGTTTCCATGGCGGCCAACTTTGCATCAAATTTTACCCAAATGTTAGCCTACACATGCCAAAGTACATTTTATACCGTACGCTATGTCGTTTCCAATAGAACTGAAAATATATTAGATGGGAATGTATTGTCACAACAAAATTCATAATATACTTTGGTTATTAAGTAATATACTTTTTATACTATTTCTACATTTTATTAATTTAAATTATTAAAACCAACCGTATTTAATGTAATTTAAGTTAATCTATAGTGGAAATATGAATATGGAAATGGAAGTATAAAAAGGTATAAATATTTAATCAAAGTAGAATAGAAAATGTAAATAAGATGGAAGAGATGCCTGTTTATAGTATAGAGAGTAAAACAGCAAATAAACCTTACACCCTTACTCCCCCGAAATGAATTATCCAAAATCTCTTATACATCATAAAAAATTGAACCATAGCCACTATTATAGGCGTATTAAGTGAGAGAATGTACTTTTCTGGTTCCTCAATGATTGGTCGTTGCTAAATTTTGTACTGTAAATGGGGTTTTCAAAATATTTAATAAACAAAGTTTAGTTCAATACGATCTATTGCTGTGATATATACCTAATTTGACCTTCTGTTTTTTATATTTCCTCATGTATGTGTATTTTTATATTGCATAAATAGTTTTAAAATGAAATAGTGTATATCGTACGTATCCTATCGTACCTCGTATCGAGTCCTCTTTTTAAACAGTACGTAATATCGGCCAGATAAATCGTTTCGTATATTGAACCCTTATGAACAATACATACGATATTACACACTGTGAAATTACATAAATTCACTTACTAGTACTGGTCTATATAATTAAACTACTACACTGAATGTACAGACCAGATGGTCTGCCATAATGTTATGTTGTAGTTAAATGATTTACATATCAAAAGGTACCTTACTAGTTCTAGACTTTCATTAACACTAATGTTTTGAATAAATTTTGAATGAGAAACAAAGTTGAAAAGTGCTGTTGTAATGGTAATGTGTTGAACAATTAATATTCAAGAAGGTGAAACTTGTTAGAAAGACAATACGCCTTATTCGATTTCATGAAATTCAATTATAATACAATTTTAGGTACATTTAGATACTATATATTGTAATGACTTATTTACAAATAATATTACTCTAATCTATGAATGTTTAACTTAAATAAAATATAAACTCAAATTACTTAAGTTACTGTAACTTGTAATGTAAATTACATTGAATCAAAATAGTCAAGCTAATTGAGAATATATTATCTTGACATATCTGATAAATAACCAAAACTAAAATTGAAAAAAGGGGATGTGGCTCTGTTATGAACACGGCCGTTTGTTGTAGGTAGGTACGTGAATAACGTCTTGTAAAGTATAAAGTTTCTATATAAAATATTATTTACAGTCGTACAAGGATCTTGTTTAATAATAATCTTCGTTGATTCTGTCGGGTAGATTATTTTCCGCTGTCAGCACTGCTTGGTTCGATCATATAGTAATTTATTGATACAATTCGATTGCTGTTGAGATGCCCTTTCCAACATTTATGTATAAGTCAATAATGACTACCTCGTCTACGGTTTAGTGGTACGCATATTCAACAATGGACATAAATTTCCTAAATTCTAACCTTGGGTTGGAATAAACAAATAGTTTTCAAACAAAAAGGGATTATTCAGTTTCTAATAATAGTCCTGAGTCAGGAAGTTAGAGGTGTTATATACCTCGGACAGCATAAACATTAAGCCTGTACCTATACCTATACCTATTTTTCTCCGGTCGTTTTCGTCTTCGTTGTCCTATTAGAATAGAAAAATGAGTGAATATAGAGTGATTTTAAGTCTGCGCAAACACTTATGCACTATGACTTGCGCATATAGCTCGTTCCTATAGAAGTTGGACGCTGTAGCGAAAACTCGGCGGGAGGACTATATTTTTCATTATTATAATTTACAATATCTATGGTGATTATTTAAATCATTGGTGATTATTTAATTCATTTCAAATCATCTTGACTCTCTGTCGCTTTGACCGAGAAGGGCTACCAGAGATAATCTTATCAAGCTATCAATACTTGTGACATACGACTAGTAGCGATGGGAATGATGGACTAAGTGTAATATATAGGAATCTTATACTAACCTATACCACGAGGAAGGAACCTAAAACTCAAATAATTTTGATCGCTTATATTCATCCATAAAGCAGCTAAAGCTATTTTAAATCTTCAATGCCTGAATGGAAGTAAACTACACAATTGTAGAATTTTTATAATAGAGTCCCCTCTAACATACAAGTAATGAACGCACTGAAACAATATACAATACCAATACAAAATCGTGATCATTTTGAATTTACCTCACAAGAAATAATGAAAAGAATTCGACGAGTACCGAAAATGGCTGATCGTGACATTGTTTTTCGGTTTTCAATATTTTTTTTGCGCTGAAAAATTCCTCTCAGTATTGTGAAGATTTTGTATGCAACGCGACGTCGTTGTTATGGAATTGGATTTGCGAATAAAGTTTCGCACAGATTCCGGTGGTCTTTTGTTGCTTTTCGCTTTTAAGTCTGAAACACCATTGTTTCATCTACATAATATTTTCAATGATGAAATGCATCGCTTTAAATATTGGTTTTTAGATATTCCTCTCTGTTGTTATTGAAGCCTTTTTAGCTTATTGTAAATAGGTTTCTACGAATATAATTTGACAATTTGAGCATAATTAAAAAAAAATCTCTATTTTTATTTCTATAATACTTTTAATTTAGGTTTTTTTCTGTTCTCGCTCAAATAAATGAGATGAGTAAATTTGTGGTTGGATAATATGTTAAGTTGTATATCTATAAAATATACTTACCTTACATTTTATAATAACTTCTTTTTAGGGATAAAGTTTGATTATTTTTCAGAATAAACCTGTTAATCTAAATATTAATCTAGAAGCTTTTATACATAAACAAACAGATATAAGAAAGCGACTCTAAAAATATTTGGAATAGCTTGTTGGGGCCTTAAAACTATCAGATCTACCGAAATTTTGATTTTAGATTATGAAAATGCAGTAACTTCCATGCTAAAAAGTTTCAATTTCGTAAGAAGATAAAAACTGAAGAAATTACTTAAAATAATTAAAAACCTGGATAAGTTTTTAAATAATGTGTAATATTTGTATTGACTGCACCGGACGAGATATTTTTTTAAAGAAATTCATAATACCCATCCTGATTAATTTCTGAGGCAAAGCCTTAACAAATCACCACGTATAAAGCAATCTTGCATGAAACTGTAAATTCAACGATTCGGAAATTATCAGTTTAAATTAATTTCCATTGTTAGCAAGCTTCTGAAATGTATTCGAATTTATCGCAAGTTCTAATTATAATTTGCCGAACTATAATTGATAAGGGAGTTGGGTATTACCTAAGATAAGCCGTTGGGCATTGATGTATTACACAATTCAGTTCGGAAATGATGGTTCACATAGTTTACATTTGTGCATAGAGTTGTGTGTGTGTGTAAGTCTTATTGCCGTATTTTCTCAATATATGCGTAGTTAATTATTTACACGACCAAGTATGATGTTATTATACATCATATTGGTCTATTTATCCTGTTTCCTTTTAAGGATATATCGTTTAAAAAAATTGCAATAGGCGATATAGTGGAAGCATTAGCAGAAGGGTATTTTTAATGTTTATGGGGTAAACGGAGCTTATTCATACGGCTACTGCAAATGCTACGCCCATAAACATTTTTTTATTTCTTCTTTAACCTCCATTATCCACCGGAAACTCACAGAATTCATCTGCATTCGATCTATAATCAGGAACAAAAATGGAAAGGCCCAGACATCTTCTTGTCTTGATAGAATAGAGATGATAGAATAGAGATAATATAGATAATATGATAGAAATAAATAGTTAATTGTTGCCAACACATTTATTGTTATTGTACTACCTCATACTAAGTAAACTTAATATTAAGTCTAGTTTTAGTCGTCTACATTGAATATCAAACGAGCAATTTTTGCTAATATATTTTATTACGAACGCTAAAAATATTTTTCACCAAACTGCGTCAATATTTTTCCAGACAGCAAACATTTGCTTAGCGGAGCTAGATGATTTTTTATTTAACATGTAAAAACGGATAAACATTTTCACGAAATTGGTCTACACTTAATTTTTAATACTGAAACAAATTTTTACTATCTGTTTCTGTTCTTAAATAGAATTGTTATTATTAAAACTTGTCAAAGGAAAATTAGTATCGGAAATCAGAAATTCATTTCAATAAAACAACTTTTACAGATTTTAAAGCGGTATATTTAATAATTTTACAAGCCCGGCGTTTTACTAGCTGAGGTTACCAACCATGGCCAGGGATGGACTGAAATGATAGATGTCCTTTTGTCACAAGTTATTAAAAGTACCCGAAGATATATAATTATTTAGATGTTCCAATTAGTGTAAAAAGTACTTATTATATCTTGCTGTCTGGAGATGATATATTTGGTATTTGATTTGATTATTTTCATAACTGGGTCCCAAGCTGAGGGAAGAACCCAACCATCTTCTACTTTGAAATATGGTTGTTTTTAAATTAATTAATTTCAATAGCCTGGGCTGGCTGAATCCTACATAGGCTGATCAGTAGAACAGCCTTGATAGGATTCGGTCTTTTTTTTTAATGCAAGGGACCGGTTTCAGTATGTTCACAGACAGCATTTGTTACACGATCACATTTAATATCCGCTATAATATGTTCTTTGATGTGAGTATTAATTGATCTTTTGGTTTGTCCTATATAACAGAGTTCATAGTCACAATCAAGTTTGTGTACTCCTATATCTTAAGGATCATGGATCTGTTGAAGTTGTTTTATTGTAATCTATATCTATACTAATAATATAAAGCTGAAGAGTTTGTTTTTGTTTGCTTGTTTCTACGCGCTAATCTCTGGAACTACTAGTCCGATTGGAAAAAAATATTATTAGTTTAGTAGTAGTAGTATAGTATTAGTTAGTCCATTTAGCGAGGAAGGCTAGGCTTAGGCTTTTAAACCAACTGCGGCAAAAAAACGGATTCAGGTAAACGAAGTTGCGGGCGTCCTCTAGTGATTAATATTCGCGTAAATTTAAGAATTTCATTTACTAATGAAGTATAATTTGTATTATAACTTTTGATTGTTTACACAGTCTAGATTATCTAATTTACTCTTTGACTTAATGGAAATTGTGAAACGCTAATGAGGGTTGTATTTGTAGCCAGTTTTACTTTGATGAAGAATCTTTGAGTCTGCGAAGTTTAAAACGTAGTAAAATTTGTTCATAATAACTAGATTGTGTTTTTTTATACTTGTTAACTCTTTCTTAAACTATTTCATTGTGGTGTAAACTTGAAAGAACTTTGAAGAGCGTTTAAGTTTCTTAAACACATTTATTTAGCTGCTAAATAGTTTAGTAAACTACAATGATATCAAAGAAATGTAAAGTAAGAAAATAATATTTGACGAATAAGCAAGAGAGCAGAATACGGTTGGAAAATAAATAGACAATGTAATAAAGAAACGGAGACAGTTTAAATGTGCGACAATGAATGAACAGGTTACATGAGGAGCAGTAAAAATGCAACGAAAATGATGATAAAGTGGCAACCAGGTGATAAAGAGATAAAAAGACAAGGAAACCAAAAGGCAGGGTAAAAGATGGATCGACGATATCGAATGAATCGGGTGACCATCTTTTTCAAAAAAGCTAGCAACAGAAAACAAAGCAAGCAGCTGGATGAGGTCTATGTGTCAAGGGACATGCTGATTACTAATCCTGATAAAATGTTTGATTTAGAGCGTATTATATCGTTTGTTATTTTTTATATTGTTTTTGTTTTTGTGGCAGCAATAAAGGTTTTATTAATTAACTAGCTGTGCCCCGCGGCTTCACCCGCGTTTAATTTCTAAAAAATCCTTATAAACTTCAACACCCTATTTCACCCCCTTAGGGGTTGAATTTCTAAAAATCCTTTCTTAGCGGATGCCTACGTCATAACATCTAACTGCATGCCAAATTTCAGCTTGATCCGTCCAGTGGTTTGGGCTGTGTGTTGATAGCTGGCTATGTCACGTTTGAGTTTTATATATATATAGATAATAGCTTTTTAATGTTCGAGTCTGTATGTTTCGATAAATCCTCTATTATCAGGAACTGTTGGTCCGATTTAACTAATATTTAATGTACCCTCCTTTATTGTGAAAAGACGCCACGACTTAGGGACACGAGAGAGAAACCGCGACGTGCTGCTAGTTAAATATAAACAGCGTGGATGTAATCCGCAGAAGCCTGCGCCATCTACACCACTGACAAGTGTTGTTTAATTTATGAACTTGTGAAAGATGCCCCCATTATCTCCTCTTTGTAAGAGCGAGCGTCTTAAACTCCGTCTAGTGCACTTTCATTGCATACCAAATAGCACATAGGTTTGAGTCATGTAGGCAATGCGAGATCGTTGCTTATTTCAGCACGAATATTCTGTTTTATGATCATAATGGAAATTTTAGTTTCTTTTCGTATTATTTTAGATATTGATTATTTTCTATAAAGTACACAAGTGTACACAGACACATGTGCATACTTTATTTCTCCGCTTTTCTCTTCCCATGGGTAGGCAGACACGACCAAAAATGAAATGAGGCGCAGAACTGACGGCTTCACGTAACCTCCAAGGCACAAAAAAGACGTCATAACTTATTATACTGAACACAAACTTCTTTATAGATTTCCTATTTTAAGTAATATTTAAAAAGAATCAATAAGTTTGTAAAAGAAAAATCTGATACTTCATTTACATTAAATTACTACTGCCACCCCTTCAACTTTATAATAGCTTAACGGAGCAAAAGAGCAGTTGGAGCCATTTTCATGACTACCGACGCCCATAGAAATCAGCAAAAATGTTATACAGATACGTTGCAGTCCCATCTCCCCCCTCTCTTCCTGGGCCACAGCTATCGGACATAGCTACCTAATAACTAATAAGTACCTATTTATATACTTATTGTACTCCCTGTTCTCCCTTGCGTTTTTCCGTTCATTTCAGCTGAATATACACAGCATGAATAGATATTAAATAAACATCTAAAGCCATAACTCAAACAAACCCGGCAACACACGGTTCACTTTCCACATATGAGTGCATAGAAATCCATTAAAACCTCTCGACGAGTTACAGCGAGGCTTTAAACTAAAAAATATAACCCAGACTTTGTGCTGGATATACATAGAGGGTGAGAAAACTGGGAATTTTTGAAAGGCTCATGAAATAATATCCTAAATAAAAAACAGCGCCATTCGTCTGTATTTGACTCAATCGACTGTTATCACTTCATATCTCACTCAGTCTCTCTATCTTTTCTGCGTAGATTTGGTTGTTTAGGGATCGTTTGAAAAGAAAAACGGAACCCTTTAAGAATCACTTTGTTGTCCATTTGTCTGTTTGCCTGTCCGTTTGTCTGTTTGTCAAGACGGAAGAATCTAGCTAACAGCTTTCTAAGGAGCAGGTTTCTAATCTTTTGAAGTACATATTACAGATACAAATCTTATTAATATTATAAATGCGAAAGTTTGTGTTTGTTTGTTTGTTCATGCAAAAACTGCTGAACCGATTTTCATGAAATATGGCACACACATAGAGGGTAACTTGGATTAACACAATAAAGGATAGTTTTTATCTCAAATGATGATTGACATGATTTACTACGATATCGAAATTTACGCAGGTGAAACCGAGGGGCGCAGCTAGTAAAGATATAATTCTGCATTTTGATACTTTAAAATCATTTGCCTAACAAAATAAAAACATTAAAACTTACATTCGTGGATCATTTCATATTAAATGGGCCTTCTATTGCATATAAAAGTTTGTCAATTTATATAATTTGTAATGCTCGCGCTTTCCTTTGATGGAATCCTTAGCGTGCTAGATCATTTTTACCGGTTATTTAATTCTTTAGATTTATTCTCCATTTCCCTTATCAAAGTAAATTTTATTTCACAAAAAACGGGATTCTATGAAAGCAAGTTGCAAGCAAAACGTTTAACTTATTAGTCACGGGAGACGCGCACGGAAGACAACATTATTAGATCAGCTAAAACGAGACTTTTTTTTTGTATAGGGAACGAGCACGGCAAACGAGCAGTCGGAGCCATTTTCATGCCTACTGACGACCATAGACATCCGCATAGAGGCTATATGGATGTGCTGCCCTCTTTTCTCCTCCCACCTCCATAGGCCACCATACTTACAGACCACCACAATACCAGAATACCATCGTAGTTCTAATTATTAATATAGTAAATGTAAAATTGGAATAAAATTGCGCGAAATTTATACTAACCAAAACAAATCAAAACTATTTTGATGTCGTTGATTTTTTTTACGAAAATATAAAATTATATATTTTAAACATCTCCTACTTAGTGAATACGTCTTTCAATTCGTCCACTTTCTTGATGCTAGCCAGTGAAACTCTATTTAAGTGGATTTACTTGGGCTCTATCGCTGACAGACACGTGACAGTACCTCAGTACACTTTGTGTCAGACACGTGGGGTTTTAATGAGTATTCAGCTCGTCCACAGTCTCATCCAAATCTGGTGGCAGTACGTAAATCCCCGCGAACCAAAAAAACCATATACCTGCATCTATCACCTTTTCAATACGAAAATATAAATGCGGGTAGTTTTTAAGGAGCATTCAACAGTGTGCGGCTAAAACGAGTCATTACTCACTGTTATCTACACACTGCTCTCCGCGCGGCGCGCGCGACGCAAGAACTTTTGATTTGTGGCTCCATGCACTATTCAGACGTTCGCGCTTTAAATTTTCACAAACACTACACGTGAAATATAAAGCGCAAAAGTTTCATCAGGATCCTGTTGCCTTGCTTTGTTTGCTATTCAATTTTTTGGTTGTGTTCTGTTTAAGCTTGAGCTGACTATTCAGGTTACATTAATATTCACAACTATTGCTTTATTAGCCCGCTGTTCTCGTTAGTATAGCTATAGGAGCATGCAGATCGTATTGTGGCGTCTCAAAAAATCTCTGGAGCCAGGAATTTGTCGGTCATGCCCTTGTTCGTCGGTCGTATCTGAGTCCCGTCCTATTGGTGAGGGGACTGAGAGAATAAGTAGTGCACATGTACCTGAATAATTAATATGCAAAATGAAAAGAGTACTTTCCATTTCCACTACTAATTAGACTTACTGAGGAGTGAGAGAGCTTTTTAAATAATATTAAAATGTGCAAGTATATATTTTTTAAATAATAATTAATTTACTTTTGCAACTGTGTCAATTATAGCCGTTTTATTACTATATTATGTAGAACCTTACGTAGACGTTTTATGAAACTAATATAGTTAATATACTAGGTACAAGAAAGTCTTGAACAATATCAGCCCAATTTTAAGCCTTGTTGAATACGTGATAAAATTCAATATCACACTGCCGAAAATCATGTTGTATTACAGTCGCAGGGCGTAAACAGGCGTTCTCGAGCGGAAAATGGTTATAAATTTGATCAGGCACTGTAGCCCGAAGTAATATAACTCGTATTTTCATTATTATTCCATTCACCCTATTATAAAACATTCGTAATGACGGGGCGACTCAGTAGGAATATATTTAACAAGCTGTTGCTTGCGACTTGTAATATCTGTACAATTATGCATATATCTACGTTGCCCTCCAATAGGACTTCGGGTATTTGAGTAGAAGTTTGCTTGTCAATACTGTTAAAAGTTGCTACTCTATTTGTTATTAATATATGGTGTAACTTAGATTTTAATGTCAAAATAATTCAAATATTTTTATAGTATAATGGGGAAAACGAGCAGCCATTTAATAACTACTTAGGACCAAACACAGCCCCCCTCGACGGATCTCCATCTTGTCGTGGTGAGGGGACTTAGTAACCGTGGCTAAACCACCACGGTGAAGCCAAGAGGGATCCCAAGATGGCACGCTCGGAGTGGGTTTGCCTACGGGCCTACTTTGAATGCGTCCGTCGAGGAGGGATGTGTCAGTGTGTCGTTACCGTGCAGGGTGCACGGCAACGTCTCTCGCGACCAAACGGGTGCACACCGTCAGATGTGTTGGAGGTGGGGTCACAGAGGCAGAGGAGATGCAGTGTATCGTTTCCGTCTTCCTGGTGCTCTGTGGCTGTTTAAAGGTTGGTCCGTCGCCCAGCAGAAGGGACCAGCCAATATTGGTGGTCCTCCACCCATCCCTCTGAGTCAGCAGATGGCAGCGTGGATTAGGACGACTCGCATGGTGTGCTCTGTTGGAACATTGGGACTAGGGGTCAGGGTGGGAACCTGACCCTATCGAACGGTTCCGACGTGGCGTAGGGACTGTTCAAAGGCAGCCGAATAGTCCTCAAGGAGGAGGAGTCTGGCCTTTTCACTGAAACCAGCCTGTCGCTGGAGAGATGTTGCTTGTAGTTCCGAGACCCTCCAATTATAGCGGCTGAAGGCACCCGGAGGTGTTTAGTCGGTAGGGTCCAGTTGTTGAGCTCGACACTGCACTCGATTGAGCCACCCGGGCTCCTGGGTAGCGTACGTAAAGGTATTCCCCATAAAAAAGAGGACCAAACACCCCTACAATTTATGAAGACTTCATGACCTCCTTCCTTTCTTGCCCCCACTTACGGGTGACTGGAACGCGCACTGTCACTATTCTCCGAAATCATACAATGACATTTACTTACCTGATGGTTTTAGCGGAATTCTGCCAAAATACAGCAATGCCAATTTAAGTAACAATTAAAACCGTATTAAAACAATATAGCTGTTAATAAATAAACAGAGCACTGTCAGGCGTACGTCACTCGCTCGAGGTCACGCGTTTTATACCTACGGCTCGGCCTATCTACGAAGATATCGGCGACACAGGGCCGTCGCACTCTCGCGCGTTAACATAATATTGTGCACTGTAAGATTTTCGCGTTTAGTAAAAAATGCCGAAACCAAGTAACAATTGTGAAGTGCATGGGTATAAAAGAAAAAAAAAACATTGAAAATCGTACCGCGTTTAGATGCACGTATTATAATATTTTTTGTGTTTTTGATGTGTTAGATACCTATTTATTGTTATACGTAATATATTTCCAAATACTTACTTTTTCAAATACTTATTCAAGTTTCTACCTGTTTATTTATATCGAGTAAAGAATGCTTAAACATTACTTTTGTTGTACGGGTGCCCATGTTTGATATTTACTTAATTTTTATTTAATTATTATTTATTCTGTGAAAATTTCTGCGTTCTAACTATCACGGTTTATAAGATACAGTCTAGTGACAGACATACAGCGGAGGCTTAGTAATAGGGTCCCATTTTTACTTTTTAGGTACGGAAACCTAAAACATACATGTATTGTATATATAAATATTATGTAGGTACCTACTACGTACGTAGGTACTTATTTTTTCTAGTACCTACCCGTTGCTTTTTTATAGTACCTATGGGGGACAAACGATCAGCCGGAGCCAAAAAGAAGTCCATTAAAATTCAAACTTTTTTGTTATCTATTATTTATTCGTTTTTATTTGTGCTATGGATTATTCCATCTAAAAACATCTTTAGTTTCATACTGAATAATGTGTATACATCTATTAAACTAATTCACGAATAAAAATTATTAATATTTCACAATATTTGTTAAATATTAATAAAATCATGTTACTACCAACCCTTGCGCATTTGTTTTATGACGTGTTTGCACGTAAGCCATACAATCTGCATCTCTATGCTAGCGTTAATAAGGTGCATTTTTATTCGCTGCGAACATGAGCGAGATTTTGTAGGTAATTATAGCGGTAGGTATTGACACTTTTGTATGGGAGTGAAGTATCTGTTAGGTTTATTAATCTGTGGCACTGTCGAATTATCGGTATATTTGTCGAAGACCGCCAGGTGTTTATTGGAGCGTCTAAACTTATGGTTAGTTGGAGACAAGTTACAGTTGGCATTCCACACACGAGATATTAGGATCTGATATATTCTAAGTTCACTGGCACTTGCGAGTTAGTGAGATGCCTCACTTGTGCGCATACAAGTAGCGGAATGGGGAAATTAGCGAGGATACCGAGGAATTGGATTGGATAGATTGTATCTGGGTTCTTGTTGTAATACCTGATATGTATATATATAAATATGTACACGTATCCGTAAGTATAAGTTTGTAGACTAAAATTTTATTGTTATATAACGGTTGTGGGTATGAATGAGCTTTCGGTGTGAAATTTTTTTTTCGTCTGATTTTGAAAGTATTTTTTTTTTACTTATCTCAGATTCATATTCAATTTTAATGTGGTAGATGTAATTGTCATCGTTCAAAAAGTAATTTTTATAATTCTATTTTGAAAAAAATATTTTCATTTTTATTTTCATTTCATTTTCATGGGAGACCTTTTTGGAATAATTAAAAACTAAGAAAGGAGTTTCAAAAAGAGTAATTTAGGTTTTGTAGTTATGATTTAGGGTCAATAAATCCCATGATATTGCGGTCGCAAAACCCAATTATACATTTCCTATTATAATCACTCAACAACATATATTTCTCTGCGAGCCATACATCTTTTAGTAGGCTCGACCTGCCGCCTCTCGGGAAATAAAACATCAATCAGTTGGTCGGTATGTACTCTATGAGGCATCGTGTGTACACAATTTCAATCCAGGTTATTTGCTTTTAAATATTAACGCGCTCGCTCCACGTTCGACGTGGTGCGATTCGGCCTGGGATTGATTGTGGGGTCTCAGGTTTTTTTTACTGCCAGTGATTGATCATTTTTTTAATAAAAATAGACAGTTGATTTAGAAAAAAAGCACCATTATTTTATTTTTTTTATCAACATAAGAGGTGCAAATGTTGAAACTGTAGACTACCAACGGCAATAAATTATCGTAGCTAAAGGTTTTGCGTTGCTCTCATTTATTCCCTTCTCCCGATAGGCCAACTGATCCTTCCAAACTGTGCAAAATGCCATAGCAAAATCATTACGTGATTATGTGAACGAGAGGTGAATACCTAGTCACTCCAGCCCACTAGCCAACAATACACTAATAGCCATGACGATAAGATTGCAGCGCAATTAGAAAAGTCCCCCTAATCCTTTGATTCTTTAATATACGACCAGGGATCCCACGAGCGGATGAAAATATCAGTTGCGGAGAAATTCGTCAGTTACCAATGAAACAGACAAAATATGCACTGAGTAACTCACCCATCTGTGTGCTCTACACACGACGCGTATTGTGTTTTTAAGATATTGTGTTAGATTGAGGTTTTCTTTTTATATCTTAATTTATCAATTTCTCTTGTAATTTTTGTCTGTCTATCTCTCTACAAAATATATGTAAAACAATAGCTGAACCTTTTCTAATAACAACTACAATATCATAATAGTTAATATTTTGTATCAGAGAGTATACAGTAGAGCCATGTGGCATTGTAAATGAATTGGGTCTGCACAGGGAGGTACCTCTTGCTAGATTGCTGTCGCGTTTCGTACTGAGTGTGATTTTCCGGCGGTCCATGGAAGGGCAAGGATCCTTCTCCCTCCTTGACCTTCCACGGGCCGCAGGATAAGCACATAACATTATTACATGTATTATACAATATTATATTAGTATTATATTATATTTTATACGCACAACATCAACATAATTTTGGAACATTTATCGAAATGACGGTGGATTGTTTGCGGCGCGAGCCTCATATTTACACGAGCCTAATTTATGTTACGCCCTTCGATGATTGGATCCATTTATGTCTATGTGCGGTTGTAAGCTCGAACCTCAGCGCTATATTCTTGATTACATGCGCCATTTTAACGCTACCTCAAACGTAAAATGAAACCCTTTTAGGCTAGTTTTGTTTTATTATTACTGTATGTTTGTGTATATGTTTGTGAACTATGTGTTTAAAGCTAGTTTCATTTCAAATAATTAGTTACACTTAAATAATTATTTTTGCGCAAATCGAATAGAGCAACCTATACATAACATAACAACACCACCTACGTAAATGAAGAAACTGAAATATGATAAATAAATTATAAACAATAACCTTTTTAATTATGTATAAATAAGTAGCGCCAGGCCAGCGTCAAAGTAATTTATAAGCATCTGTGAAAAGGAAGCATTAAAACTGAACTACTGTATTTCATATTCATCTTATGGCAACATTAAAGGTTTCGATGCCCAACAACACCCGCATACGTCATTGGGTCACCGGAAACCGACACCACACGAAACGCGATAGTATCGCTGCCACTTTAAGATCGTAACATGTCAGCAAGAGCTACCTCCCAGATCATGCCGTCCCATTGGACTGCATGAGTTTTTGATGCCTACACTTAAAAAAGCTGTAGTAACTGACACTGCAATAGTACAATTAAAAACGGAATATCAGAATATATAATATTTCCACATTTTGTACATCGTCAGTGACAGCAGAAACCACGGCTCACCCATTAAATTAACATAAAACTAAAATAATTCACATCCACAAGTACAAAGTCTACAATATAAAAACCTCGTGTTTTACGGCGTAGATAAGTTATCATACGTGAAGAAAAGGCTAGTTCCAGAATGTATTACCGCTATTCTGTTTCTCTATTTTTCAGTTCTGTTTTTGTGTTATTATGTTGCGCAGGAAAGGCTCTGCAATAAAGGTTTCCGCAGTTTTTAGGGTTCCGTATCTCAAAAAGAAAAAACGGAACCCTTATAGGATCGCTTTGTTGTCCGTCTGTACGTCTGTCAACACCTTTTTCTCTAAAACGCTTGAAGGGATTAAGCTGAAATCTTTGTCAAATACGGAGGCCAGTTACGTCTTGATACCTTGAAAAAATCACACTTCTAAGTTAACGCAATAAAAAGTTATAGCCATTTATGCACAAATTTTGTATGAAAACGCACTTTTTCGAAAACCTATAGGGTACTTCCCGTTGAGCTAGAATTCTGAAATTTGGCAAGAAGTAAGACCTTACAGTACACATATAGGAATAAATCTAAAAATTGGTAAGTAAAATTTATATCACTGGAAAAATCATTACCAACTTATGCATATAGTTCGTTTCATACTAAATGTATGCAAGCACCCGCATATATAAGTTTGTCGCAAGGAAGTGTAATTTTCTCAACGTCTATTACTTTTGCTCATACCTCCCGTTCCTACGGAACCCTCGGTGTGCGAGTCTGACTCGCACTTGGCCGGTTTTTTTACTTTGATGCACCAAAACACTACACGAATACGCTATTTCATGCTAGTTTAGCGGGGGTGATATCCAGGGCAGTAGGACGCACGGCGCACGGATCACTTCATGATCGTATGCGTATGTTTTGTTTTCAAATTAAAGTTTCGTTTTATCCGATATCTATTTTAATGCATACTGAGAAACGAATGGGAAATTTTTAATGACTACCTACGCATATACGTCTTATTCGGCTTACTGCAAGAACTCATTACCTAACTGACATTTACGAAACTTTGAGAAATCATTTTTTTTTATTTTATTATTATTTTTTGATCAATTAAAATCAAGACTAATCAACTGATTAGTTTTGGTTTCATTAATAAACACTATATTATAGTGTTATCAATTAATAATTGATTTTCAAAAGTTTTGTAAATGTCAATTAATGAAGTTCTTGCAGTAAACCGACGTTACATTCACTGTCAGATGTTTTGCCTACGGGTTGATGGTCACTCGTGAGCCACACGAAACACTTATGGTACTGTGTGAGCACAGACACCTCGGGTATGCCGGTCAGATTTTGTGTTTACTACACTACTGTTGTATAATTAGCTGTCTATATTTAGTCAAATACTGAATACTTATATAATAGATGATATCTATGGTTAGGCACAGATGATATTACAAAGGGAGGAGCCTTTAACAGTACGACCGTGGCTTGGCTAGTGACAGCTACAAGCATAATATCACCATAAGAGAAGGATTGCAACTATACAATAATATAGGTAATATTATTGGCATCATCTGTCAACTCTAATCATTTCTTCTTCCATTCGGCGACATGCATAATTATGCAACCATTACTTCTTATGAGTGATTTTATCTGCACGAATTAATAGTCTCGGGTGACAGCAAAATATAAATTCACTCAGCTGGTGCATTACTTTAGAAGCGAGTAATATTCTCTAGAAAACTTTCTTTGAAAATATACTGTCCGTTCTGGTGCAGTAACAAAATATTAAAAGCAATTTTCTTGCGTTCCATTTTGATTACATTATGTTGTTTGAAATTGAATTTTATCTATAGGTGACCAGTGATGCTTTTACGTTGCAGAGAAAATATTTGGTTTCATAGAACAAACGTTGGTTCATCGCGGAATTTCTAGCGATCAAAATAGCTTATTTACCGCAGAATTACGGGCTAACCGTACCGTTAGGTATTTTGTCATCATTCAATTATTGCATATTTAATTTAAACCTTTATTTCCCACTGGCTGTACTTCGTAAATTCACCCGCGTAAATTAAATATCAGCCACTCAATATTTTCGGAATCCAATGTATTATATGTTGTACCAGATTTTAATTTATATCAATGCTAAATTTTATTTAAATCCGATATGTAGTCTGCGTGATATCATTTCACATTTTTAAAATGCATGCGACTATTGTGCAAATGTAAGGGTAAGACAATTAAATATTCTATGTTCTCCGACGAATCGAGACCTATGCAGAGATCCGGCTCAGTTAGGCCGTCCACATACCGTAAAGGGTTTTTACTCTTCTTGAATGCGAATTCCTTATAAAGGACTTAAGTGTATATTTGTATACAAAATTAATATACCCATATCTCGAGACTTCGTACCTCGACTCGCATCGGCAGAGTAATCCGTGTCACTCACTCATGACTCAACGACTCTCATTGATCCCAGTGTACGTGTCGCAGTCAGGAAGATGACAGCTCGACGTTCTTGGATACGTACAATATCCGACGTTACATAAATGTGTAATTATTTTAGTGATCGATTTTTTGCGATGTTTTTTTCTCTTTGGCTAGCCATAATGTTGCAGTAAAGCGACAGCTACGATTCGGTTTTTAAGTTTCCGGTGGCTCACTTGAAGGTACGTGTGAATGAGGGCATACACCTGTATAACATTTGTCATGTTATGTCTGTAGTACTAATATTGATAATATAATATTATATATCCGTAAACATAATACCTAAGATATATTATAGAGTATAATAAATTAATATCGGCTTCCTGACCCCACACATCAGGAGTCTCATCTGTACCTTAGCTCTCACTCTCGCCAGTGATCTGTATAGTTCTTAATTTGAATCAATCATCTTCCGATGACTGTCATTGGTCTCATTCTGCGTGTTCGTTCAGCAAGATGACAGAATATAAATATAATAGATTATACAGACAATATATTATCATAATATTACGAATATGAACTATTATATATTTATTTATTTACTTATTATAGCCTGTACACTACAATGTCCATTGCCGAGTGTTCAAAAATAGACTCTGAATGCTCGTTAGCCCACTTATGTAAAAGAAATAATGTCACCACACCATTTATTTTCCTACAAACTCGCCCTCGTATTTTAATTATTTTATGTGTACATTAAGGTGTGAAGTAAATTTAGAGAATCGCCAACTTTCCCACCCTGTGGAACTTCAATGTGTGTCCTGGGGGTGGAAGGACGATAAACAAATAATCAAGAAACTTTGGTTTTTGTGTTGTCACCCCGAACTTTGCCCATTGAAAACCTTCAACCTACTCTTGGTAATTTATAAGCGAATTTCAATGAACGAGATGTAAAGTTTAATTTAATTATATTTCTTGAAGGTAATTGGCAGTTTTTGTATTTTCTTTTTGCTGCACGGAAGCTAAATCCTGTCTTAATGTTGAAGTAATTTACTTGCATTTAACGCTCAATCAATCTATATTTATAAAATATTAAAAATTAGTTCCAAACTTTAAAAATATATCAACACTTTAAAAGGATTTTCAATATCTACAGTCTTAAGAAATTGTGTTAAATTTAGCGGATCTTTATCTCGAAGCCATCCATCTAGTGAGATAGGTCCACAAGTGAGCTATAGATCATCCTACACGCCAGGGACTTGTCATTTGCTTGCTAGAGATTGATGGAACCCGACACCATTTCTAGACCTACAATTGAGTAATGGATCTTTCAATATATGAACTAAAGCTTTTCAATTTTAGTTGACTTTTAAAGGACAGGGCTATTATACTTATTTTTATTTTTTACTAGCTTCCACACTTTCCCGCGTGGATTTCGGACTTCAAAAATTGAGTTATTACACATATATCTCTTCCTCTTGAATCACTCTATCTATTAAAAACCCCATCAAAATCTGTTTTGCAATTTGTGTGTAAATGTTTTATACTATGTAGTGATATGTGTCAAGGACTTTTTTGTAATTATAATAAAGGCCAAACGAGTATTGGCATCACCTGTGCTTGCTTGACTGTGTTCATTAACGATGTAGGTATTGTTTGATTGATGACGCGAGTGACAGTGGATATACTAAAAAACATTTTGAGCCGTTGTGTTTATATACATAATCATTGTAACAAGCCGCGGTTTCGGGAATCTATAGGAAATGTCAAGATCAAAAATAGATGTTGGCCGATTCTCGGACTTACCCGATATGCATGCAAAATGTCACGAGACTCGGTCTAGCCGTTTCGGAGGAGTATGGTAACTAACATTGTGACACGAGAATTTTATATTTATAGAGATTTAACGTTATTTATTGTTCTTTAAATATTCAACGTAATATATTTGTACAACTAGATACTTTTTTTAGTGATAAGTTGGCGTGCTTCCAGGGAACATCCCCCTCGTGCTTGAAAAACATTTTACAAGCGCAATACCTTTGTTTTCATTGTATTCATTAATTAAGTTTTAACTCGACGTTGTGAGTAACATCACGTTCGTTAGTTAATATATTCATGAAACATGTAAGTTTTATTATTAGTTGTAGACGTTACGTGAATATTTTGAAACAATCCAGTGGTTAGAACTGAATTATTCTTTTGGTGAAATGTTTTTGTGATTTAAAATGTATAGAGCACAATTAAATTATAGTTATATATTTGCAGGTTTCGTACTTGAAGATATAATGGTGTGAAAAATTAAATTTCAAAGGCATATCAAGACACTCATTTTGTTTAAATTGAAACAGCGCCTACAAGCTTCGTTGAAAAAATAATAAACGTATAATATTGTAAAACAATATTTGCTTCATTTTTTATCAATTTATTTTTTTTTTATATTTTTAGAGGTCAAACATAAAAAAATGGGCAAACACATTTTGGAAGTGAAAGATAAAAAAAAATGTGATTG
>LUGF01021586.1:54265-66825 GCA_001625245.1 Calycopis cecrops | reverse complement strand
AATCAATATTCCAGTAATGCACACTCCGTCTATCCCACGTTTTTGTTGTTCTTTAATTACAATGTGTAATGTAAACTTAAAATTATTAGCCGTATTCGAATCTTCGATCTCTTTATTTCCACCACAACTAATTATTTGGATTTTTTTATAGTGAACTTGGAATAATGTCCACTTTTTCGTTTTCATTTCATAGCTATTATTTAACATGTCGAAGTGGAGCGGACAGTGTATGGAGAGCTACCAGTGTTATTTACATAAAATATAATAGTAATTATAATATTAAAAAGGTAATAATAATAATAATAAAATATGTATTTATTTTGCAAGGTTACAATAACAGTTTTGGAAAACAACATCTAAATCTTGCAAAATCGGTCTCAAAATCGCAGCACCCATGGTGGTGCCAGCAAATGCCGAGAGAGCCAGGTGATTAAAAATGGATTTGTTTGACGACTTTATACCTCATTATCATTTTGTATTTCTGTATTTTTTTTTTATAGTCAGAGTCATTTTCATGACTACCGACGCCCATAGACATCCGCATAGAGGCTATACAGATGCGCTGCCCTCCTTTCTCGCCCCACCTACATGGGTCACCGGCTACTTACACACCGCACGAAACGCGACAGTACAGCTGTCACTTTACGCCGGTCTCGTATGAGCGAGAGGTACGCCGGTCCAATTCCGCATGCAAGGAAGCAGTGTGGCACTACGTCATACCAAAATACTCTGTATTCACTAACCAAGCAATATGATATACCTGGTATTCTGAAATGTAACATATTTCACAATAGAAACATTTATAACAAAAGTGAAATATAGTTTTCATTAAAACCGATGGGAATAAAGTACTGGCAAGCAAACAAAGCTAGACAAAGGCACCTTCAACGCGACAGTACACGTATAGGTTTCACAGCCGCATTATTCGATAAAATATAAAACGCCACAAAGCAAGTGTGCTCACACATACGTGCAGCCACGAGAGGTGCTTAATGAAAATATTTCCGATAATTCGGCATTGAAATGGATATATTAATTTTACTTTGGCTTTTATTGTATCTATTCAAATAAGATACGGATATTACTATTGTCATTACGACAATTTTAGTTTTTTTTTTAAATGAGTATTAACAAATATCTGACTGACTGGAGTGGTATTATTTTATCGTTGCTTGATTAGGCAAATAAAAAGTATTTTCTTGTAGTAAAAGAATGGAATAGTCCAACAAGGAGACCACTACCCAGCAGTGCGTGAAACAAGGCTCAGGAAGAGAGGGAGAGATAGTGTGTGACACACTATCTCTCTCTCGCTTGTGTAACAAGTGACAAAGTAGTTGCGAAACACGCGTACAATAAATAATACAACATAATATAGTAGAGACAAATATTCCGACCGAACTCCCAGATGCATTATTAAGGCACTTGAGGCGCCGCTCACGCACGTGTCGGCTGGCGCCTCCGACGTCTCACCGGGGACGGAAAAACAATCCGTACGTACATATTGTATGAAGTTATTCATACTCCTTTACGTACGCTTCATACATACACAATATGTATGACACTCAAGCCATATAGCTACCGAAATCCATACATCCGATGAAAGACTGTTTTAATATTGATTATATGCACATAATGCCGTACATGCGTCTTTTTACGTCTTAGTGTAAAAAAATACCGCGCATATTCGCTGCGGATTGGGCATGGCCTGTCAAAGTAAAAGTTTATTTTTTTTATGTCATAAGAGGACAAACGAACAGCCGGAGACATCTCCGTGACTACCGACGCCCAATGACATCCGCATATCCGCGATGCGTTGTTTTCTCATCCGTTCATGAGGCACCGGCTACTAACATACTGCACGAAACACGACAGCACAGCTATTTGCCATTATGGTCAACACTATCACTAGTCCTTTCAATTCTAGCATTGACAATAGTGCGGATTGTTTCCGAGTACAGGTTCATGGACTTTAGACTGATAATTATAATTACTGGCCACTTAACACACGACGTTACTCAAACCTAGTGCAAAATACTGAAAGGACTTGTGTTACGGTTGCTAGACAACAGTAACATATTTAGTACATTTTACAATTTTCAAAAATGTGATATATTTAAAATTTTAAGTATAGAAATACATATAATAATGTCATCCTAGCGGAAGTGCGGCTCCGGTGGCCCATCTCTATAGGAACGTGCCATCGCAGGACATAATGTGAAAGCGCACACATGTTTGCGCGCACACAAGTGCACTTTCTATTTCTTCATCCATCAATTCCGATGGGTCGGCATTCTGAAACGACCGAAAATATAACAGGCGCAATACCGACCAATGGATGTTTATCATGCTTCGCTTACGACTTGCTTGCGCAGTGGTAACATGGCTCGGAGGTCGACGTATGTATTTCGAAATACGTCACGTCAGCTGCTACGTGGAATCTTGAGACAACAATAGGAGAATTAAGTTTTCTTACTTTTAAACTAAAAACTAGCTATGCCCCGTGGTTTCACACGCGCAAATTTCGATCCAGTGGAAAATCATCCCATGGAAAATCATCCCATGGCATACAATAGGAACATTTTTTTTGGATAAAAACTACTCTGTGTTAATCCAAGTACCAAACCTCGTGAAAATCGGTTCAGCAGTTTTTGCGTGAAGGAGTTTCAAACAAACAAGCAAACATACAAAATTTCGCATTTATAATATTAATAAGATATAAAATAGTTCTATGCGAAATAGTTGTATGATTTTCAATGTTCATAGGTGCACTAGCAGACGCCCCCAACTTCGTTTACGTGAATCCCTTTTTTACCGCAGTCGATTAAAAAGTCACATACATCATCATACGTTAAAATCCGTCAAACCATCCGTCAAACACTAGCGGAAGTTCTCAACTTCGTTTACGTGAATCCGTTCTTTACCACAGTCGATTAAAAAGTAAAGTCCATAGCCTTCCTCGCTAAATGGACTAACTAATACTGAAAGAATTTATCAAATAGGACCAGTTCCAGAGATTAGCGCGTTCAAACAAACAGAAAAACAAACTCTTCCGCTTTATATTATTACAATAAATTTATTTTCAACGAATGCCTACAACAGTATTGAATACCTGTAAGAATGCTTGACACTTTTTACATCTCATAGTATTTAATGTATTAATTTCTCGTGTCACAATGTTAGTTACCATACACCTCCGCCGTATGGCTTAATAGATTCTCGTGAAATTTTGAATGCATATCGGGTATGTCTGAGAATCAACCAACATCTATTTTTCATCTTCATGTTTCTACGGGATCGAAATGAAACGAATGAAACGCGGGTACAGCAGCTGAGCGCTGCTAATTCTTATCAAAATTTTCCTCATCACTGCATATTTATTTTATCTAGGACGAAAATCGACCAAAGAATTAAAATATTTCGTATCGTTACAATCTCGGTTAAAGTTAAATATAACTCAAGTTTTGTTGACCACTTTATATAATTAGATTTCTAGTTCGCATTTATCCGGAGTCAAGGGACATCTTAGCAAGATAAAATATTTAATTTGTAACATTTTCCCACTTCAGTGTACATTTGTTTTGTATTCCCCAGTTTATTATTTCTTCAACTCGCTGTCTTTATTTTTTCTTAAGAACTTGTGTATTTAAGTAGATTATGATCCCTACGAGACTATTTCATAACGTGTAACATTTTATTTTTATGCGAATAAAAGCTTATAGTGAAATAAATATGACTGTTATTAACATTATAAATCAGCTTATTAGAAAACATTATTATACCATCATTATCCAAGTTATGAGGCTTTAGCCACTAGCCTGTCTGTGTGAACCTAACCTAAGTGTAGTATCCTAGTCTATCATATTCTAACCGTGCCTAAGTTTATATGTGTGGCGTATGTGATAGCCCAAATATGAAGCTACGCGGGAAGCCCAATGGAATGCGAATCAAGCTTATTGTCTGAGAGCCCGTATTGAACGTCGATCGGTGTGAAATTAAGGTATTTTCCAGTCAATTGAAAATAGTGTATGAATATATTATATCGTAGTGAGAAAATGTGTTTGAAGCTTCTAGATCCCTTCCTCACAATAAAATGATTTTATTATAGTGAGTTTTATGAGGTGGAAAGATCTCATATAGGCATACTATACATAATATGTACATTACACCAAAGACGCAATCAAACTCTGAGTTTATAGTATACAATAATAAAAAAATAAAAGTGATACAAAATAAAACAAAATTGTAAACATCATAAAAATATAAAAGATTTTAAATATCTCCAAGAAAGGTAAGATAAAAAGCATCTTTCCTGCTGCAAAGTAAACGCATTTCAGATCTCAAAGCTGCTCCAGCGCTCTGTCGATGTTAATACACTTAGCTCGCCGACTAATAAACTGTTATAACAGCTCCTCATTGTTGCTTACTTCGCTTGTTTTTATTTTAATACAGGACAATCTTTGTCTCATTCGGGGAATTCACGTTTGACTTTGTCCGAAGCTGATTTATATTTTTCGAGTGTATCTATACTAGTCTATACTAATAATATAAAGCTGAAGCGTTTGTTTTTTTGTTTGTTTGTTCGCGCTAAACTCTAGAATTACTGTTCCGATTTGAAAAGTTCTTTCGGAATTAGTTAGTCCATATAACAAGGAAGGCTACTACTACTTTTTAACCGACTGCGGTAAAAAACGGATTCACGAGAAACGAAGTTCAGATTTCTGTGTCCGTTACAACCGGAAAAGTTTGACGGATTTTTACGTGTGATGATGTATGTAATCGTCTAGTTAATTCGTATGAATACGTATGTCGTATAAGCTGTGGGGTTTTTGTTTTTTTACTTTGATGTTTTGTGTGCTTAAAGTCTTCCTATTATTAATCACTTCCAGTTTTACATTGCTTTGTTTTGTGTAACACATTTATATCTTTTTTTATATGAAATCATATTTTATCTCATTAATCAGTCTCATCTTGTTTATTAGGGTCGGAAAATACTTTTTTTTATGATTGAGACATAGACTTCCATCATTCGCTTCTTAAGTAGTATCAGGCGTATTACACGACTCTGTATTACTAAATATACGTCACTATCTAACAGAGATAGTAAGATTTAAAGCCCTCACGCTTAATAGATACTTCACTTATTGAAATATGTATCGCTCATGATGTGGGAGGAGAAAGGAGAGCAACGCATCTGTATAGCCTCTATGCAGATGTCTATGGGCTGCGACTGATCATTTGCCCCCTATACGATAAAAAATAATGTAAACTTAAAAGATATATTTACTTATAAATTATAATTTTCTTGGGGTTTACTTCAAATAAATTAAAGATATATATCTCTTCATTCACTGTAAATTGAAACTCGATGAATTGTGAATGCGTCTGAATAACGTCCGTCTATAAATAATTTGTCGATGTCTTTTAATGAAGTCAGTTATAGCTCGCCTTTCTTAAATTCGATGTAACATGAATTTGAATAGTACATATATATATTTGAAAATAGAAATTATTAATGAAAGTATAATTTTTTAATAAGTTAGTTAAATTTATGGTCGCATTCTTGAGAAACATAGGTACCTACTGAAGATTCAAATAAAGCATTTCGTTAACTATAAATTTATTTTTTACACTTTTTATAGTAGTATTTTATAAGAAGTTAAAAGGAAACATTGCTAACGCGTATATCCGGCACAACGGGCGAGGTACCTTTACTTCATCTACTTCCGCCTTAAAGAGTTGAATTTTGACGGAGGACCGTTGAGAATGGAACGGGTAAAAGATGGTAATGTGTCATCTTCCTTATTCGGACAGATGGCGCCAATTGATCGATTGCAATGCTAGAAAAAATTGGCCTACATAAACGAGTATTCTAATTTCAGTGAAACTGCCCCATTTAATATCAAAATGTACTGGCCATACGAAGTCAGGGCGCAAAGTTGTATTACTGGATAGATATCGCTGACAAACGTAAAATTAAAGATCAGATAATATTTGCGAGCTATTTTTTTTTTTTTTATGATATAGGAGGGCAAACGAGCAGCCGGAGCCATTTTCATGACTACCGACGCCCACAAACATCCGCATAGAGGCTATACAGATGCGCTTCCTTCCTTTCTCCTCCCACCTCCATGGGCCACCGGCTACTTACACACCGCACGAAACGCGACAGCACAGCTGTCACTTTACGCCAGTCTCGTGTAAGCGAGAGGTACCTCCCCGGTCGTGCCGGCCCAATTCGACTGCATGCAAGCATGCAGTATGGCACTACCTCTTACCAAAAGCTAATACCAAGAGCTAATTACACTCCGGCGATTCTTACGGCAACGAATCTTAATAACGTCGAGTCTTTCTTATTTAAAATAAAGTGCATTTTTAATGAAGTTTTCAGATTTTCCACGATGTCCATGAAGAGGAATTTTCAAGAAATCGCTTCGTTTTCGTAAGGAAATGAAGTGTTTGTAAACACTTTTTCTTTGCGTTTCTTCGATTAAATTCTCCTTGGCCATCCCTAATTATTATAATTATGGATAGCCTTTCTGCCTAACATTTTTAATAAGTAATTATCTGGAGTTTATTTTTATTTGGATTTCAATTATGGTAAAGCGTCATCTACATCATCATAAGAAAGTCAAAACTGTACATTGAATATTTTTAAAAATTATATTTGGGGCGCGATCTACAATCGATATCGAGGCCAAAAATATAGTTTTTAGAATTTTGTCTGTTTGTTTGTCTGTTGGTATGTCTGGGCTAAAGTTAAAAAGTACTGCATGGATTTACTTCAAGTTTTGCATGAATATTACTAACTGGTCGGGTCAACAAATAGGCTACATATGGCTACAGATATAAAGCAGATAAAATGGACGTTGGAGACCTCTTCTGCTCCCAAAAATCCGTTTAATATATTGTCAAATACTTTGTTTTTAAAAATTAATATCATATTGTGTTTAGAATATGTATCGTCCGAATTTCGAATATTGTTTATTAAAATATTCGAATGGTATTCTTTTATTAATTAATTTTTAAATAATTCAATGATACGGGTGTGCGTTCTCGGGTAATTATTTTGTAATTATTTAAATATAATACAAAGAAAATATCATATGTGTGAAGATTACTCTCATAATGAGCTTGAATTTTCGCACAACCTGTTGAAGCTCACTGGGTTGTATAAAGTAATAAGTTAATTAATACCACATAATGGAGGCATACAACAAACGCTTTTGAAGAGATATTGACGTGTTTCACTGAAGTAGTAGTCCATGGTTTGTTTATCTAACCACATGAAACAGCAAACTGTAACATTTATTAACTCATTTACGTATGTTTAGAAAGGGTAAGTGGGTGCTGTAGTAGGGAGTTAGTAATAAGTAACATCAATATCAAGTTCTACGCGCAGGTGCTAATTTGACCAAATTACCTCCGTCCAGTAGCCGGTCAGAGGAACGAAAGAACGGTTCCTCATCTCCAAATGTTATGTACGCCTGGTAAATTATGGATCTTATTTAGGAAGAGGTAGTAGGTAGGTAGTACCTTGCTGGATTGGAGGAGGTCGTGCCATGCATGGTGCATAATAGCTAAACAATATTCATCAACAAGAAAGTAGGAATTTAGCATACTTGATCGTTCCTTAGTGTCGTCCTAATTGAAACTGCATCGCTTCATTTACTACGCTACACATCAACTTTAAATTATTTTAATAAGTTTATGTATACAAACTTTAACGAGTAAAATTTATTCGAAATTTTCAACTCTGAATCTTGTGTAGGTACTTATCGAGAATTCTTGTTTTTATGCTAATTTAAATTACTTCTTAAAAGTAAATAACTTCTCAACAATAGTCAAATGTATATGAGAAGCAAATTATGCTAGGTACACCTATGCAGGTTAACGGTGCAGTGTCTTTTATATTATCTATAGGCACAAATTTAAGTGATAGGAACATAAACTAATTTTAGTATGGTGCGTTTATTAAAATCACACGATATGGGCACATTCTACTATTTTTCCAACTAGGCAATGAATAAATAAACAATGAATTATTCATTGATGTGATGATTTTTTCTCAACTCTAATTTGAGACCGAATCTGCTAACCAGTAGACTAAAGACCCAGTCAAACACAACGGCTTATGGTGTTTAATTATATTATATTACAAATAAATAAAAGTGATGCGAAATTCTGGGATATAATATATTTTAAATATCTCAAAGGAAGGTAAAATTAAAAGCATCTTTCCTGCTGCAGAGTAAACGCATTTGAGATCTCAAAGCCATGGAATGGCGCTCTGTCGATGTTAATACACTTAGCTGGCCGACTAATAAACTGTTATAACTGCTCTTCATTGTTACTTACATCGCTTGTTTTTATTTTCGCTTTATACAGGACATTCTGTGTTTTTATTTTAGAAATTCAGTTTTATTCCGTCAGAATGTAGGTAATGTTTTTCGTATAATGTTATATGCTTCCGTTACAATCTTCACAGATCTCAATAATTTCACAAATTTTAACGTATGATATTGTATGGGTTCATCTAGTTAATTCTAATGATACATTTAAATGCATTTCGAGCTGTAGGCTTTTGGTTTCTTTCTTTTTCCCGCGAAATCTACGCTATTCGGCTCTATTGCTTTATAGCTAACAAAAGTAAAATTAACGATTAGATAGTTGCAAGCTAATTACACTGCGGCAATATTACGTTGAGTCTTTCTCATTTAAAATAAAGTGCATTTTAATGAAGTTTTCAGATCGTCCATTTCGTCCATGAAGTGGAATTTTCAAGAAATCTCTTCGTTTTCACAAGGAAATGAATAGTGTTTGTATACACTTTTCCTTTACGGTTTTTCCTTTAAACTCCCCTTGGTCCTCACTAATTAATTATTGTAAATAGTTTTTTGCTTAACATTTATAATTAGTAGTTATCTGGGGTCGATATTTGTTTGGATGTCAATCGTGTTTTAACACGATATTTTGCAGGTCTTGTAAATTTTGAGATTTTATAAAACTCCCGGAAATACTTAGTCACAATTTTATGTAGTCGCTAATCGTAGCACTGTTTACTTGTAGCACTCAGATTTGGTTCAGAATCGATAATATATTCGATTTATGAAATAAAAAAAAATAAAAAAATTCATTAAATTATTTTTTGTCCACATTAAAAATGTTATCGTGTAGATAACTAACTCGGCTTGCACTGTCCAACCAGTAGCTATGAACCCTGTATAATATGTCCTTGTAGCGTTGCCGTACGGGCCTAGCGTCCATCAGCTGTTTGAGCCTTGAGGTCGATACACTTCATGTGCGAACAATGATCGATGTATTTTTAAGGACCGTTTCAAGTACATTTTTATTTAACAAAATATTACAATTAGGCGATTAAATTTAAAACACACCCTTGGATTGATGTTTACTACTTTATTTTAAAATTTGGCCGGTGACCAATATTTAACCCTATAAAGTCACGTTCTATGTAGTTTTGACCAACTGACGTCTTCACTTATAAATGTATACATAGTTATGTGGATGTTTGTGAGAATGATGGTTTCTAAAAAGGTTGGACCAATAACGGTTTATACTTCACAATCATTTAAAGAAATAAAATCAAATATAAAGTAACCTCTTGTAGCACTGCTACGAGTTCATTTTGAATTTCCCTATTTTTTGAGCCTTGACAAAGTTCTGAGACTTCACATGTGACATGTATTTATGTAGTCTCTCAACGAGTCCACTAGCGAGCGGAGTAAATATGAATACAGAGATTTCAGGATGTGAGAACGATTCATGCAAAGTGCTAGGAATATGTGACATCATGTTTTTTTTAATGCATAGAGGGCAAACGGCAGTTGGAGTCATTTTCATGACTACAGAAGAAGTATTACTTTTATAAGACAGAAGTATTACTTTTTACGTGCATTTTTAAGTATATTAAACATGAGTTTTTCTGGTACTTGATAAGACGAATATATTATGATAATAAAATTGTATATTGTCATTATTGGAAATATGTTGTCATGGTAACGTGTAATGTGGCCGAATTGTCAATCCGTTGTTTTGCCCTAAAATCGTGTATTATTTTTAATATTTCATTAGAAATATTGATAAATTATAGCCTAAATGTTACCGAGCACTAATACCTATATAACAAAAGATGTTTCATTAAAATACGTCTAGTAGTTTTTGCGTGAAAGCCGCACTGACAGAATGACATCTCTACAGTTTTATTTTATGCAAAGATGCTCAACATGCGTAGCAATGTCACGCCAATAAAAATAAGAATAAATACTATTTTTATACTAAGATTCCCAAACGTCCCCAAAATATGTAAAATTTTTCATAACAGTGTATCCACGTCCCCCCAATCCACGCCGCCGTCTGCTGATCCCAAAGGAACGGGTGGAGCACCTCTCGGCTGAGCTGCTCTTAGTCTGGCCTCTCCCCTCAAGCCTTTCCGATATGGGTAGCCCTGTCTGACATAACCTTGGGGATCACAGAGGTACGCAAGCCCCCTACCCCCACTATGGCTAGGTGGCAGCCATAGTGAGAGGGGGGTGAGAGACTCCTCTAGCCTACAAATAATTAATACAGACACCATTAATACTTAAATGTTTGCGAGTGCGCTATACGCTTAGCGATTAACTTTTTGTGGCCGTATCAAGGATACGAGTTTATTTATTTATTTATTTATTAATATGTCATGTCAACAATATAAACACTACCTATTACAAGTTATTCAAATCTAGCAAGCTTGTCTATAATAACTTATTTACTTTTTGTGTCCATAGCAAGGATAAATTTATTAAAATCTAGCAAGCTTGTCTATAAAAACTTAATCTAGGTGCCATAGTCATAGTCAAAATGTATCCAAATATAGACGTACATGTGCGGCGTATGGAATAGCCCAAATATGAAGCTACGCGGAAAGCCCAATGGAATGCGAATCAAGCTTATTGTCTGAGAGCCCGTATTGAACGTCGATCGGTGTGAAATTAAGGTATTTTCCAGTCAATTGAGAATAGTTTATGTATAGTGTACGAATATATATATCCTGAGAAAATGTGTTTGAAGCTTCTAGATCCCTTTCATTCCTTTCGTCACAATAAAATGGTTTTATTATGATGAATTTTATGAGGTGGAAAGACCTCTTAAATATAGGAACTTTGCCGTTTTCCTGAGTGATAAACTTCATTTCATTCATAATATGTGGTACATGATACATGATATACTCTGCCCTATTCCTAACTCTGGTGAAATATTCTATAAATCGTTGATTAGTTGATCTTTCTTAGGCCTTCAAACTTGCAGAGGCTAACTGGTAATCGGTGTCGGTAGCCACCGAATGACTTCAAATAATTGTTTTATAAAAGGATACTTTAATTTCAGCGAAACTACTTAATTCAATGCCCTTACAAAGCCAGGACGGAAAGTCGTAACGTTGCGTATCGCTGACAAACGTAATATTAACGATTAGATAGTTGCGAGCTAATTACACTCCGGCAATTCTTACGGTGTAGAATCTTAATAACGTCGAGTCTTTCTCATTTAAAATAAAGTGCAGTTAATAAAGTTTTCAGATCTCGCATTTCGTCGATGAAGTGGAATTTTCAAGAAGTCGCTTCGTTTTCATAAGGAAATGAAGTGTTTGAGTAAACTTTTTCTTTCTTCTTCTTCCTCTCTTTTTTCCTTCATCGATTAAGTTCTCCTTAGTCACCGTTAATTATTGTAGTTCTGCTGAACATTTATCATTAGTAATTGTTTAGGGTTTATTTCTATTTGGATGTCAATCGTGGTTTTAAAACGTGATAGGAAGCACTGGCTTTTATTTCTTAATTCTAACCGATTCAATAATCAGATTCAGACTTCAACTGGTCACTAACTAAGCGTTCTTTCTTTTAACTTTTAAATGAGCCAAGGTGCTCACAATCTCATATAATATCGATTAGTAAGGATAAACACTTCAAACTGATGAAGCTAAACTGATATTTAAATCGCCTTTTGATGAATCATAACGTTCCGAGTGCTCATTACTCCCTTATTGATATTATAATACTTATTGAGAAAGTAGAAGGTTTTTCCTTGGCTTAATTACTTAAACAGAAGATAGTCTCCTAACCAATCTACATTTCTTCCAGAAAGCAAACGAAATATACACTGTAGATCTCTTCTGCTCCCTTTAATATTATACTATTGTCGAATACTTTGTTTTTAAAAAATAATACATTATTTAACATAATAATATTATATTCTGTTCAGGATGTGTCTCGTGCACACTTCGAATATTAATTATTAACACATTCGAAATTGTATTCTTTTATTAATTAATTTTTAAATGATTCAATGATACACGTGTGCGTTCTCAGGTAAGTCTTTTGTAATTATTAAAATAAAATACAAAGAGAATATCATATGTGTGAAAATTACTCTCGTAATGAGCTTGAATTTTCGCACAACCTGTTGAAACTCACTTGTTTGTATAAAGTAATAAGTTAATTAATATCACACAATATGTAGGCACACAACAAACGCTTTTGAAGAGATATTGACGTGTTTCACTGAGGTAATAG
>LUGF01021586.1:28950-53151 GCA_001625245.1 Calycopis cecrops | reverse complement strand
CGCTTCGTTTTCATAAGGAAATGAAGTGTTTGTGTAAACTTTTCTTTCTTCTTCTTTCTCTCTTTTTTCCTTCATCGATTAAGTTCTCTTTAGTCACCGTTAATTATTGTAGTTCTGCTGAACATTTATCATTAGTAATTGTTTAGGGTTTATTTCTATTTGGATGTCAATCGTGGTTTTAAAGCGTGATAGTAAGCACTGGCTTTTATTTCTTAATTGTAACTGATTAATAATCAGATTCAGACTTCAACTGGTAATAACTAAGCGTTCTTTCTTTTAACTTTTAAATGAGCCATGGTGGTCACAATCTCATATAATATTGATTAGTAAGGATAAATACTTCAAACTAATGAAGCTAAACTGATATTTAAATCGCCTTTTGATAAATCAAAACGTTCCGAGTGCTCATTACTCCCTGATTGAAATTATAATACTTATTGAGATAGTAGAAGGTTAATCCTTGGCTTAATTACTTTAACAGGAGATAGTCTCTTAACCAATCTACATTTCTTCCAGAAAACAAACGAAATATACACTGTAGATCTCTTCTGCTCCCTTTAATATTATACTTAATTATATAATTGTTTTTAAAAAATAATACATTATTGAACATAATATAATTATATTCTGTTCAGGATGTGTCTCGTGCATACTTCGAATATTAATTATTAACATATTCGAAATGGTATTCTTTTATTAATTAATTTTTAAATGATTCAATATTACGGGTGTGCGTTCTCCGGTAAGTCTTTTGTAATTATTAAAATAAAATACAAAGAGAATATCATATGTGTGAAAATTACTCTCGTAATGAGCTTGAATTTTCGCACAACCTGTTGAAGCTCACTTGTTTGTATAAAGTAATAAGTTAATGAATATCACACAATATGTAGGCACACAACAAACGCTTTTGAAGAGATATTGACTTGTTTCACTGAGGTAATAGTAGTTTGTTTCCCTAAGCACATCAAACAGTAAAGTGTATCATAACGTGAGTTCAGAATAAACATTTGTAGAAAAGGATCTAGTAGTAAGAGGTGCCATACTGCATGCTTGCAGGCAGCCGAATGTGGCCGGCACGACCAGGGTGGTACCTCTCGAGATGTACCTCTCGACCGGCTTACTCGAGGCCGGCGTAGAGTAACAGCTGTGCTGTTGCTTTTCGTGCGGTGTGTAAGTAGCGGATGACCCATAGAGGTGAGGGAAGAAAGGAAGACAGCGCATCTGTAGTGATATATCTATAGTGATGATAAGAAATAATTCAACCAGGCTATGTCCGTCCAATAGCAGATCAGGTTAAAAAGCAAGTTGCGAGAAATTGGTACTTTAGGCATAGCCACTTAGTAACCCTTTAACTATTTTGTAGGTTAGGTATATTTCGGGATAATAATATTATAACGCTTGCGATGACACCTAAACGCAATATTATTATTATTCATTATATTATGAAATCTGGATGACCGAGCTTTGCTCGGTATTTATTTACCTACGAATTACTTAGTGAAAGATGAATAAAAAAGGATAAAAATGAAAAAAATAAAAAAGAAAAGTGACTGTGGATTCGAGATTCACTTTATATAGAAATATATACACAAGAATTGCTCAATCATAGTATACGATTATAATATTGTGTTTTCTACTCGTAGCAATATCTGCTCGTAGCACTGCTACGAGCTGGTTTTGAATGAAACTGATAAATGTTGAGATACGAAAGAACTCTCAGTTATAACACTTGTAACACGTAGTCACTTTACAACGCTGTCTCCCTTAGTAGTACTGTTTTGGCCTGGAATATTTCTTGCCATTACCTTGATAATGAAATGAAGCTGACACATGTAACATGACGTCTTGTGTCGACTCGTAACACTGATATCGGCTAATTTATGAACCTATTGAATTTGAAGAAACCAGCGGTAATAGTACCAGCGATTTAACTTACTATATTTAATAATTTAATGAGATTAAAATGTATGCACTCGTAGTAGTGCTACTAACTTATTTAGTATAAACTAATTGAATTTTAGATAATATAAAACTCCCAGAGTACTACTTTTGTTACTTGTACTTACAATAATATTATGTCGTTTACATCCGTAGCACTGCTAGGACATGGTTATGAAACTGTTGAATTTGACATGATAAAACATTTACCCCCTTATTAATGGAACATAGTATAAATAACCTTATCCAAGTAACAACCTAGTAATAAACTGACATCTGTCAAATTTCATATTAAAAACACATAAAAAGTATGGAATTTGACAGATGTCAGTTTATTACTAGGTTGTTACTTGGTGAACGTTATTCTATGTTTTTTAATAAGGGGGCTAGAGATTGATTAAAATGAGTAGTCATATTACTATGTTACCTACACTCTTAGTAATACTACGAGCAATACAAAGTGACCTATCCTAGCACTGATACGAGTTCATTTTGGATTGGCCTAGTAAAATTTGAGCCTTGACAGAGTTTACAGAGGCTTTACCTGTAAAATGTATTCAAGTAGTCACTCGACGAGTCAACTAGCGAGCAACTGAATACAGCGATTTCACGGCGTGAGAACGATCCTTACAAAGTGCTAGGAATACGTGATAAGATTATGCTTTGAGAATTATTCTGTTGAATGCAAAAATGAAATTTTATATTATCTTGAGTGTGTTGATCGCTGTTCATCTATTTTCGTCGCTTAAGGGATGAGCTGTCACGAATCTTTTAATCGAATCAGTTGCGTACTTTTATCGAGAAGTCTTACAAGGCATCCAAAAACTTCAGTTACATTGAGTATAATATAAAAGTTGGTGCCCTTAAATTAAGTAATCTAAAGACGCGTGACACCCTAAGACTTCCACATAACTGTTATGCAATTACCCCCTTCCATTTTACCCCCGATGGGGCAGCAAAAACTCACTAAACACGAGATTCGGTCGTAATACAGCATGACACTACCTCTTGCGTTGTGAATAGTTGTCAGTTCATCGTTTACTATAAGGTGGACAGATCACTCATTTGCCACACACAGTATATAATTGTACTTATATATAAGCTTTACAATGGCGACAATAGCTTACTGGTCGTTCTGTTTCCTTTATGCCAAGAAAGAAAATAGCATCGTCAGAATTGAACCTGCATCTTTTCTATAAGAAGTTTTGGCGCTAACTACCTACTGCGCTATACGTCAACAACTTTGAATTAATTTAATAAGTTTATGTATGAAACTTTAACGAGTAAAATTTATTCGAAATTTTCAACACTGAATCTCGTGTACTTCTCGAGAATTCTTGTTCTCATGCTAATTTAAATTACTCCTTGAAAGTTAATAACTTCTCAACAATAGTCAAAAGTATATGAGAAACAATTAGGCTAGGTACACACATGCCTTCTACGAAGATGTTGCCACCTAGCCGTGTTAAGAATGAAAGCCCCGGCTTTCTTGCTTCTGTGATACCCAAGACTTTGCCATATAGTGTATGTACCCTTATAGTGCAGGATTGGGGGGAGAGGCCAGACTAAGAGCAGCTCAGATGAGGCGTCCTCCACCTGTCTCTAAATCAGAAGAAGGCGGCGCGGATTGAAATGACTGGTGGGTCATATTCAGACGCATTGTTATCGTGCCTCTTTAGAGTGCTGGATCCAGAGTTCAGGATAGGAACCTCACCCCATTGCACAGTTCTGACAATATAGTAGGGACTGTTCAGAGGCAGACAGAAAGTCCACAAAGAGGAGGTCTGGCCTTTTGTCCGAGGCCAGCTTGTCGTTGGAAGGATCCTGTTGCTTGCATATCCGGAATCCTTCAATTATAGCGGCTGTAGGTACCCGCAGGATTTAGTCGGTATTGCACTAGTTTGACATAGATCTAGGGGCCACCTGGGCTACTATGTATCAAATGTATTCCGTCAACAAAATGATAATAAAAGTCATAATGAGTCATAATGCGACATATTCGGGACCAAAGGTGTTTCTTATGACTCGAGGTTTCTTGGCTACTAGCATGCCAGTAGCTGGGGCATCGAGTCGTCCCAGCGTCCTGTTGGTTTTGTAGCCTTCCTATACAGAGATGTGTATTCCATTTTTTGTTTGAAGAAATCAGAAATACACAATTATACTATAACTAGCTGTGCCCCGCGGTTTCACCCGTGTTTAATTTCTAAGAAATTCATATAAACTTCACCACCCTATTTCACCAGCTTAGGGGTTGAATTTCTAAAAATCCGTCTTAACATCTACCTGGATGCCAAATTTCAGCTTGATCCGTCCAGTGGTTTGGGCTGTGCGTTGATAGGTGGCTATGTCACGTTTGAGTATTATATATATAGATGTATAATTACATTTTTTTTTTCTGAATATAGATATATTCATTACAAATATGATATTTATATTTAAGTATTTAAAGTGTAACAACCTGTGCCTTGCTGTTTTACCGCCGTAATTTTTTTTGTACTGTGAAAATATTAAATATGCCTCAACGATTCTTCCTTTTCTCAGACCGGTTAATTATACAAATTTCATTAAAACCAACCAAGCCGTTTCTATCACATATACATATAAGATTGTTACGTACGTATATGTTGTAGGCTTAACAGCCTATAATATGTTGACCGTAGCTTGTCGTAGACAAAAAATCCATATCGTCTAATGTAGCATAAATTATCCTTTTATGAGTAAGTCTACCTAGGCACTATGCATGCATTGAATCTGGAACAAGCAGACCTAATATATTAAGTATTTCTTTCTAATATCAAATAGGTTCTCTTAACTCTCTCTGTAAAAACCAGTTTAAGACGGCACCGTATCTAGTAAATCGTTACTAGTACATCCGATTGCTGGTTTCATTTCTATGCAAATTATACGTATTCCTTGCTAGCGAATGGTCTCTAGGAAGAAGTTTTGCACATAATTATATACAAGCCTATACACTGTGATATTAGATTGCATGATTCACGAAATATGACTCACAAAATTTAATAATTCTCGTTATAATTGTGTTTCACTGCAGCCAAGTAAACTGCATATAAATAACAGTTATTAATAAATAAGCAAGTCTAATGCAGTTTGCGTGTTAAAAGTTCGCGTAATTCGTATTCCAACAAGTTTGCACCGAGCTCCATCTTTCAGAACATCTTTCGAGATTCATGTTTTTATTTCAAAGGATTTTTATTGTGCGTGTTCAATGTTCGAGAATTCATCGCAATCAAATAACTTCACTATAAACATTTATTTTTAAACGAGCCTGATTTATTATCAATTGCGCAATTGGGCAACCTAACATAGGTTAACTTGGCAATAGCCAAGCCGATTCACACAGTGTAATATCGCCTTAAAAGAGATAATCAAACTATTGAGTTATTCTCGTTTGTTCACCTATGCTACAAAAAAACCACAACTACACAAATGTGTGAACGGGATTTGACTGCTTCTTTCGTCATTTTACCCAGTCCTTTTCTCTCAAATGTTCCCTCCACTTTAACTTCACGAAACTCCAACCTAAAAGTCTATCTACAATCAATTCACATAAACCCAAGAAAGTCAACCACTTTAATATTATTTGCGTAAATATGTCACAAATTACTACTCTTAGTATTCATTCTAGCAAACTCCAGAGCATAATTAATGGGGTCCTTCGAGTTGGAGTATTGTTCGCGGCGTAACATTAACGTTTTGTTATGCAGAATAATGAATTCATCAGCACCTCCTGCATAATACATTTTGAAAATAATTAAGGAGTTCACTTCGCGACGAACTCTGGAGTGTTTTCAGCGTAACTAAATAACGTTGGATTTGAGACGGCGGTTTTCGGGTCGCGATGAGTGGTGAAGTGTTCTGGTCAAAGACCTGTTCTTAATTAAGATGCGAGTATCAACAGCATCCTTATTTCTCGCTCCCTTAGAAGATTTAATTGAGAATATAGTAAGTAGCGCCACGCTGCATAGCAAATAGATTAGGCCGCATGATCTGAAGGAACTTCTCTCTCAAACGATACCGCGTTTTGTCAGATTCCGTCAGCCCATAAGAAGAGAAGGTAACCGGCGGGTTCGCGAATGAGTGCGAAAGCGTGCTCGTGCCAAAATGACTAAATTTAATTTGAGAATCTCAAAGTCTTTCTGCCAAAGACCCACCCAACACAATTAACAACTTGCGCGTGTTTCATTTTAATAAACTTCAAACTTGTGATATGCATTTCAAGTGTAAGACGTCGCAGACAAATAGCTATTATTTAGTTCCTTGGTTTATATTATATTTGATTTTATTTGGAACGTTAGCGCTCAGGACGCAAGTTTAAAGCCATGCGACATTTCTTTGTGTAGAAATACATATATTTTTATAAAAAATGAATCAAATCTTTTAAATTTATGAATATTAAAATATATTTTTTAGCGTAGTACTTTTACCTCAAGTCTTCAGGCATTTAAATAAAAGCTGGGCTACCGTGGTGTGATATCTATCTATTATTATATATACCTAATAATATTAATTTTAAATTTAAATTATAAATAGGTACTTAAATACTTTTTATAACTGATAAGAGTAAGAGTTATATAAATGGACTAACCTGAGAATTTGTCTAAAAAATTTAATTTCCTAAAAACGATAGCATGTTTATCAGCTATATATGAAACCATAATTCATATTATGAAACCGAGCGGCATAGCTAGCATGCAGCACCCTTTACCAATGCCCATATTTTAAAAAGTTCAATCAATTTAATCCCTTGTATAAATCAAACATAACATTAATTTAACCTTTTAATTTAGTGGTCATAAAATCCGTATTTAAAGCTTTCATATTTAAATATTAAGCTCCCTCAGAATTCATAAGCTCTCGAATTTTCACTTAGCTTTATAAAATGTTATGTAAATTTCATTAGCTCACGCCTCACCTGCAGGTAATAGTGGTTATGAATTAATAAGTACATCGGGGCTGGGGTTAAAGATTAAGAGATTTCTTTACGAGATTAAAAACTGATACGGATTGCGTTTGTTTATTCATTGAATTTTTTTACGAGGTGAAAAAATCGTAGTTTAATTGAAAATATGACCTTGGAATGTCTGGTTATCAAGCCAGCTCATATGATATCATTTTTTGTCTATTAAACCACACAAAACGTTGTAAGTTACAACAACAAACTGATATTCAAAGTTATCCATCGTGATGTACCGATTAATAGAATACTTTGCAAAATCGTTTAAATGATCTGCATTGTGACATTTTTATAATTGAAAGTACCAAACTTTATGGCATGCAATTATGAAATCCAATGTATATTTATAAAAGTATGATTTCTCGAGGGGTTTTTTAATGGTGTAGTATCCATGCTCTCTCTCGTAAGTCCAACTAAGTATTTTTGATACTCCCAGTGAAGCAAAGGGTCCCTTGTTATAGGAGGGAAAATATTTTTCTCATTTCAAAGGATTTATATAATGTATTAACAATGTGTTTTGGGGATAAGTATTATATTATAGGTAGAGTAGTTTTGCCCGTGATATCGACCGTGTTTACTTTTGCGTATGATCAAAATGATGATACTTTAAGGTAGGTCCTAAAAAAATATCAAAATATTAGTAATCTTTTTTAATTAAGATTAATCTTTCATTATTTAACTATGAATAAACAAAATTATTGACACGTTGTAATGAATGAAAATGATATACTATAATAGTACCTATATCAGCTTATACCTCGAGAAGCCACATGAGAACGATTGTCAGGATAGTACTTCCCTTACTTTAGACCAGTAGTATACTATTACTATTTTTGACGACATTTCCAACAGATGCTGTCAACGTTCTTCATGAATTCAAAAAATCCAAAAAACAAAAATTATAGTGTCTACAATGACGGCACAATTTTTTTGTTAAATGTGCAAAATGCTTTATGCATACCACCCAGCCACCGGATTTATCTCGGCGGTTATGCGGGACTCGCGCCGCTAAAAACCACATGACAATCATCTTCACAGCATTACCGAGTAGATCAATCAACAATCTTCCACCACCTCGGAAGAAGCGATGCTGTCTTTAAGGAGCGCCCTTCAAAGCGGAAAAACCTCGACCCAGCCAGAGAGTTGTTACTACTGCGTATACGATAATAATATAGTTCAATGGACCAAGCAGCTATTTAGCCACTACGCTATGTACATAAACGATAGACCACGATCCGGTTTTAACGTTATAAGACCAAATAGGACTGGAGGCAACGCAATTATATGTATGATTGGCAAATGCTAGCCGGTGTTAGGCTTAATACCACATCCCAGCGCAAATTGATTCTATTATAATGATATTATTCAACCGAATTCAGCTGCCGTCTCTATACACTATCCAACTCACTATCTACAATAGTTAGCGATCGCAAGTGTGTGCGCAATACATGCATCATCAACATGAAATACTGCATTAGGAAACAAATACCCATGGAAAACAATAGATATTAATTTTGTCTAACTGTGTAAATAATGTAAAGTTATCTCTTTCTGTTTTGTAGACACGACAAGCCAAATACTGCGACTGGTGAGGTTGAAAACCGGTGTTGGGTACAATGCATTGCATGCTTACCTTGCTTATGCCGAAAGTTATCCAAATTGGCACAGTCTAAAGGCGCCCTATGCTTCTTTTTTATACTTTTATTGTTCAGTCTTCAAATTATTGTATGTGTATTGTGTTGTGTTCAAATATAATATGTTTACTTTTTTTTATTTCGATAGTAAAAATAGCGAAGCCTTTTATTTACGATTTCTCAGCACCTACTTCTAGTGTGTCCAAACCCTAAGAACCTGACAAAGCAACCGCAAACAAAACCACACCGCTGAAGTTACGTATTGCTTTTACAGTTCCGAAGTTCTGCGGTAGCGCCCAAGCTTGTTCCGCGGAACACTTTGCACGTGATGCATGTACGTACAGAGCACATAAGCTTGTTCTATAATTAAAACTTAAAAGGTACTGTCTAAAATGGAGAACTTTACTCAAGTTGTATTTATTGGCTTTAATTTTTGGATAATGTGTTGTTAAAGAATCTTGTTATGTTGTTATGTAGTCGAAATGCCAAACCCGCTACCTGATTCCATAACATTGAGATTTTTAAAGATTAACATACATTTTTCAAACACTATACTACAAATTTTCAAACATACAACTGCAAATATTGGCAACTCTATAACGAACCCAAAATAATATAACTTTAAAATTCGGTATAGTTATTCTGAAATTACGGACATATATAAAAATGAAACCTAGGGGAAATTTCATTTTTATTTATATAATTATATTATTATTTAAACTGAATTTGCCTGCCTTCCAAAAAATATACGATAAATTAGTATTTTATTCAATATGCCTGTTCTGATTATGATTTATTTTCATTTTTCTATGGTATAGGGGGCAAACGATCAGTTTGCAGCAGAGCCATTTTAATAACTACCCACGCCTATAGACATCCGCATAGAGACTATACAGATGCGCTGCCACACCGCACGCTACTTATACAATTTAAGTGCAAGCAAGGATGCAGTGTGGCACTACCTCTTTCAAATTGAAGTATTAAACCAATTGGCAAGCTCGTAATTTAAAGACAATAACTAACTGAAAAAGAAAATAAAAAATATTTTTTGATAACCAAGGTATAGAAATGAGATCGGAAATGATAACGCAAACCGACAAAAATCTCATTTCGGCATCAATAATTGAAAATAAATGATAAAAACATTTTAACACGCTTTTTGATCACATTATATTTGCCACTAAATAAATATTTTAACGAGTAATATAATCAAACCAAAAACGCAATGTAACGTCAAGGCTGGAAGATACATTATGTACCTACTTTTTGCGTTAATCGGAACAACTAAATAATTATAAATCTTCGGGTAGGTACTGTAACGCTGCTACCGACTTCTTCTGGGCGTAGCTCATATATATATTTATCGGGACCTCTTCTTGATATTTATATTGATAGAAAAACTCCTTTATTTCTTTATGTATTTATTATACTGTTAATACATCATAACTGTTATAATTACTATAGCCCTGCCTATTAAATTACATACTTGTATTGCACATTTATTGCATCTTGTTGACTATGTGGTTCACGCTCGAGAGCGCGTCCCGAATTGAAAAATATTTTACATTGTCAAAAAAAGACATCCGAATTTGTTCTTTTTTCCCTTTGAAAGTTTAAACTGATGTGTTTTTTTTTAAACATATTAATTGTAGAGGTTTCATTCATTCTGGCCATGGAGTTTATGCTCCTATGCTACAGTACTTTTAATAACCTATGACATCAGAACATCTGTCATTTCAGTCTATCAGTGACTGATCCGTGACCATGGTTGTGGTAAAGCTTCTAAAACCTAGGGATTGTATAATACTTACCGCGATAAAATCCGTTAAAATAGTACTTATACAATGGGCAACTGTCACGTATCATAAGAACTCGCTCTCTCGTACGTACTCTTTGTTCCATCAACGTCATAATCTTCGGTCTTAATATACCAATACGAGGATACTAACTTCTTTCAATAAATCCCTGGACGACAAAATAAATTGGCTGTAGAAACAAGAAGTTATACTATACCATAACGAAGAAAAAGAGCCCACCTGGTCTACTATCAATTCGTTGATACAACAAAAACATGGTGTACGCTCCACAACCATCTTTATTTTGAGTGTGTGCCCAGTCCACTGATCTTTACAACGTTTTATATTATAACGATAAGTCTCTGTTACTTGATTAATAAATAAAATAAAAACAGTAATAATAAATACAACATAATGTATTCATGCTATTGTTCCACAAATATATCAACGACAAACATATCAAGCTTCAAAAGTCAAGGTCTTAGACTAATGTGTTTGAAAGTTTAAACGTCGACTTTAAAACAATGCGCTGAAAGCGAAGTCCTGATTACAGTTCCACAGTCTCTTGACTGTTCTCAAGTTGAGTAATACGTTGAACTAAATGTCTCTGCTAATAAATGTGGGGGGCGCGCCACAAACTGAACAAAACTTCGGATCCGCTAGTGTGGAACTGTGGCATTCGCACCTCATTTGTTATTCTCATACACACGGCTGTGTACGACGCGCGACGTGCAGCTTAAATGGTAAGCTTGGGAAGGAAACATCATTCTTTACTAGAGTTTTGCTACATGAGTTTATATGTGTAAAGCCCATACCAAGTTTATTTCCTCGGGATAAAAGATTTTTTAATGTTAAGCTAATGTAAATTGTAATAAATCTGTTTCAAAATTCTATTAAATGGATTCAGTAGATTTGACTAGCGCTTAGCACTCAATTAGAACTCATCATCTTCATGTGGCTTTGTGCGTGTATATGTCAATGAACTCCTCCGAAACGCTGGACCTATTTTGACGAATTTTTGTGTGTGTTGAACACACGAAGGGGATTTGAGAATGGCTTACATTTACAAACCAGCAGCTGGCGAAGTTACGGGTGGGAGCTAGTAAATTATAAAACTATCACAATATTAGCAATTATTTGCTCCGAATTATGCAGAAAGTGCTCGCTGTATCCTAAAGCAGTGAAGCTTGAATTTTGATTTGCTTCTATTTATCACTGTTTCACAAGCAAATGGAAGTACCAAGATATCTTTCTTCTATATTTATAATATATCCTACATTTCAATTTTCAATGTATTTCGAATGAAAGGAAACATGTCTGCATGAAAACTATACGAAATTGTATGAGTGGGAGAGCCACTACGTGGCTCCGACTTGTCCTGTTTCTCTTTATGCTATAAAAGAATCGGTCAAGTGTGACTCGGACTCACAGAGGATTTGTACCAACGGGTAGTATTTCAATTTCTTTAGGTTAACAAACTTACATTTAGTGGAGTATGTTGTATGCAAAACTACAAATATAAATTAGAAATGTTTTTTTTTCAATGACAAAATTATAATAATCGAAAAGTTAGATTTATATCCTTAATGCGCTTACTGCAAAAGGTTTGGCAAGAAGTTTGTCAAACTCCTTGCTAAATTTCATAATTCTAAGTTAACAGAATGAGGACCCTTTAGGTTTCAGTTACTGTGCGATCGCAAAAAGAAATTTGCGAATAATCGTCTGTACCTTTTGATTGCGTTAACTTAAAAGTATAGTTTTTTATATCCTTCAAAAAGTTACAGACTTCTGTACTTGATATGAGTTTCTAGTTGATCATTTCTCTCACTCCTGAGAATTAACCGGACAGATCGACTAATAAGAAAATGATCCTAAAATATTTCCTTTTTTCCGTCTTAGGTACGGAACCTTATAAGTAATCCTTCTATAGAAGAATTCATGAGAGCCAACGGATGTGGTGTCTTTCATCTATTAAAAAAACCTATCAACTTGGTGCAGCAAGGCAGACAATAAATTATGCAAGACATTAACAATTCAACTATATTATCTTCAGCAAATAATACTCTTGACAGTAAACAAGAGACCTTCAAGTCGGTGTTTCCGACTTGGAAATTGCCTCGGAGTGGCATTTGAAGAGTATTTGCGGTTAAATTCCGACCACACTTTGTAACTAGAATATATCTTAGACTAGTCTCAGTCAGAGTTCGTGCTACAAACAAGCTGTGATTTAAATAATAGTTTATTTGCGGTTACTGCCTCGTGGTCTAGTGGTAAACGTGTTCAACCAGAGGCGTGAGGTCCGAATCCTGGGTCGGACCTAAAAAATTGTTATTAGGATTTTTCAATTTCTAATAACAGAGTAAGGCGCTGTTACACCCCCGTGTCTCGGAGAGCACGTTAAGCCGTCGGTCCTGCGCCTGATTTCTCACCGGTCGTGTCGGACTGCCGTCCCATCGGAATATGAGAATGAGGGAATAGAGAGCGCACTTGTGTCTGCGCGCACACTTGTGCTTTATAATGTACTGTAATGTAAATATGTCCTGCGCAGATGGCTCGTATATTTAGACGGCCGCCATAGTCGAAATCGGCTAGGGCGCTATTATTATTATTATTTGCGGTAGTACGACTATTATAATTGCGGAATTAACCGTTCTATCTATACAAACGTAAGCGACATCTTAGTCATTCGGCTTAATTGGTTCACTTATAAACATAGATATTACATATCCTTTTATAAAACACTAAGACAGTCGAAATTACTCATCAGCATAATGCAATGCAGTGGTGCAGTGGCAGGGCTCGCTTAAGCGGAGCATGTTTCGACAGCGGTCGCGAGTTCGAATCCTGCCGAGGTCATGGATGTTTAACTATGTATTTATATGTATTTCTATAATAAAAATCTTAAATATATAAAGTTTCTTAAATTTATAAAACATATTAAATATATTTCCATTATCTAGTACCTACCCGTAACACAAGTCCTTGCGGCACTTAGCACGGGGCTAGGCTAATGCTTGCTAATGTGTGATATGTACACAGATATTATTATTATATTATGATCTGAATCGGCGACTGCATATTCCTTATCCCTTCATCTTTCCTAACGTGATTATGTTAAAGCGCAAAACAGAAATATGGCAAAACAGAAATAGCTTTAGTAAGAGGTAGTGCCACACTGCATGCTTGCATGCAGCTGAATTGGGCCGGCACGACCGGGGAGGTACCTCTCGCTTACTCGAGACCGGCGTGAAGTGACAGCTGTGTTGTTGCGTTTCGTGCGGTGTGTAAGTAGCCGGTGGCCTATGGAAGTGGAAGGAGAAAGGAGGGCAGCGTATCTGTGTAGTTTCTATATGGATGTCTATGGGCGTCAGTAGTCAGGAAATGGCTCCGACTGCTCGTTTGCTCCCCTATACCATAAAAAAATTATTATATTAATAGGAATATCCGGATTAGCCTTGTTTGCCCCCTTATACCATTAAAAAAAGCCTCTTAACGATGTTAATTGGTCATGATAATACAGGACGATACATTTCTGTCTATATAAGCATTTTAACTCTAACCCGTATATGGGATATACTATTCATCCTCCGCTGTGTTATCCAAGTCACAATGTACGTACATAATACACGGGTCTTTAGCCAGCTATGTAAATATTTTAACATAAAGGCGGTGTGTTGTGCTGATAGTGGCTGAGGGCATATTTCACGTTGGCCAGCCGAAAGTTGGGCGAATTTCGGCGTGTTTGTACAAAGTATTTTTGATATGAGCGTGCTCTCGGCGCATTCACTCGGCTCAGCGTTTAGTCTTGGCAATATAATGTGTCTCTTGAAATTACAAGAGCTTGTAAAGGTTATGGGATACAAGAAACATATTTACTTGTATATATTACTTGTTATTTTTGATCCTTAGTATCACTACATAGTATAAACAAAGTCGCTTTTCGCCATCGGTGTGTCTGTATGCTTCGATCTTCAAAATTATGCAACAGATTTTGATGAGTTTTTTTTTAATAGATAGAAGAGTGATTCAATAGGATGGAGTATGTGTAATAACTCATTTTTTGAAGTCCGAAATCCATGCGGTTGAAGCTGCGGGCTGAAGCTAGTATAATATAAAGTATACTAATCAGGAAAAAAAACTATTGCCATAAACTATTATCTACTACTATTAATTATTATCAGTAGAACTATTTAATGGATTTTGGACATTGGGCTTCATTGGTGGACTGAGGTAACAGATGTCCTGATGAAAAACATATTATTAAAATTATTGAAGTAAGGCGTCTGGAAGATCTGGATTGTAAATAACTAAATAAGAGGCGAAAAAATTGTATTTATGTAGTTTTATAATAATATTGTGTACACGTGAAGAATTTTAAGAAAATATTGTGTACAATTCGTGAGAGGAGTTCTATTTTTATATTGGAGACGAATTGATCTCCCGGTCTCCCCAAAAGGGGGGAATGGGGTGAATGAGGAAGGTATACTCTAATGGCATTTCTCAAGCCTCTTCGGCCACTTGCGTTTCAAATCAAAATTTCCAATGTTCAACCTTCCCTAAATTTGAAAATAAGTAGTGGCCCTCAACTCGCTCAAGTAGTAAAGCTATGTTAATAATAAATAGATGCAAAATTCCTTTTGTTCGGTTTATTCTTTGTTGATAGTATTTGTATAGTATCTTCGGAAATTCTGATTGGATCATGAGCATTCTATCACTTGCAGAAAGCTGAATATTTAAAGAGCAATATAATTTTTTTTAAAACTAAATAGTTTGTACCCAATGGTGGCATCGTCTTAAAATTCGAAAAAAATAACATTTCTTTTTACCTAACACGCCCAACGTACTACTGAGCGGTTAAAGATATACAAGAGCAATATAACTACTATAGAGTCAGTATTGTCATCTATGATGTATTACAAGAGCCCTAGTAAGTTCATAAAATACACCTAGTAACAGGAATTTATCCACAAATTCCCACAATGTGGTGACGTCGAACGTATGACCTGATCCCTTATCCCGAAACTTATCCCGGTTAAATAATAGGGGCTCCCGTCTGACGCGTACTAACACGTGAGAAGCGAGAACAAATGAAATGAATTATTTTCACATCTCCCTCTCTGTGGCAATGAGATGGAAAGAAGATAATATATTATCCTAGTCACAGCTCTTTATATTGCCTTAGATATCGTTGGATCGGTGATTGAGCTTCGCTCTCGAATGCTTATAGTTCTAACAAAGCTAAGCTAGGAATCTGATATTTAGGGTGGAGGTATTTACGAAAATTTTGAAATAATTCTATTACCAATAATTTATAATAGCAGTAAAAGATAGTCTCTGAATTACAGCTCGGGCTGGCACCTTTTTTTTTTTTTTTTTGGTAACGCAGGGGAATGCCTTTACGCACGATACCGGGGAGCCTGGGTGACTCCCGGGCCTGTGTCGGGCTCGGCGCTATAGCGTGCGCCCCTACCGACTAAACCCCTGCGGGTGCCTTCAGCCGCATAGTTGGAGGGAGGGCCCCTGATCTATAAGCAACAGGGCGCCTCCAGCGACAGGCTGGCCCAAGTGATAGGGCCAGACTCTTCCACCTTAGGGACTGTCCGGCATGCTTTGACAGCCCCTTACTCCACGATGGGACCGTGCAATGGGGTTAGGTTCCCAGCCTAACCCCTGGTCCCGGGCTGGCGCTACCAGAATGTCCTGTAACTTAAATGATACAGCTGCAAAGTGACAACTTTGCTGTTTATTTATTAGAACTGGGGGAGGAAGGAAAAATCTGAATAACAATTATTCTGGTGTCGGTAGTTATCAGATGGCAGACTGCTCGTCTGCCTCCTTATATAATAAAAAAAATACAGTGCATTCATACATTTTTTTTTACAAAAATAAAAACTATATTTTTAAGAAGGTTCTCAGGCGGTAGACATAGCCCTCGCATTAGAAGTAAGGAATGTACATTTTTTTTACATTATTTATCTTCTTTTGTGGCTTTATAGATTTTTATCCACCTGTAAAGCTTACATTGCCCTTGTTATGTTTTTGATAATGGTTTTTATGATGTATTTTATGATTTAACAATCTTTATCAAAAGATTTCGCCAGAATTTTGTTTGTGAATAAAAGTTGTTCCATGAACATTTCCGCACATATAACACAGATTTATATAATGAAACATAATGGTGAACTGAGGAGTAAAAATGTAATTTTAACCTCAACCAAAGAGAAAGTTGAAAAACGCCGCGATGACGGCCACATTACTGAGATCCTCTGTGCAGTATACAAGACTTATACTGACCGTAAATTATTTTCATTATAAAATTTCTTGCCATATCTTTTTGCATCCTAGTTAAATATTGTGTATAGTCGTCGAGTGTTGCAGACTCAGCGCAAAAAGCCGATATAAATCGATAGTTTTCTTACCTACTGTTTAATCCCTACTGTAATGTAACCTATGATGATCATAAATGTAACCTAAGTAAAGTAACGTAAGTACTGTAAATCCTTATATTATTATAAGGAAAAATCCGTCTATGTCTTTGAAATTGAGATTAGTCGCCACCTAATCGATCGATGCTATTTCTGTCTATCCAGAAACTACAGCTTTTCCCGCTATTGGCGCTTTAACAACACAATCACATAAAATCCGAGAGTTATGCTTAAGCTGTCTTGATCGAAGGAATAAGCAGAGTTTAATTTCCATTCCCAATTACAGCGAGGGAGAACAAAATTGAACCAACATTAAAATTGACCGCAGTCAGGTGGATGTAAAATTTAAAAACAAAGCAAGCAAAAAAGAGTAGAAGTTGTAACATTCTGAAACGACGCGACGCTCCCCCTTTTTCGCAAAACAACGTATAACAATGGCTCACAACGGATTCTGTTACTTCGTCACTACATAACATTTAATGCAAGGCAGCCTATTGTTTAATTTTTAACCACGCGAACTGCCTTTTAAAGTTATAATCCTTTTAATCCAAGCCTGCAAGCTGTTCTGGACGGGCAATTTTTAACAGTTTAAACGGTCCTAGGCGATAAAAATGGTGGTTAAATTTTACAGGCCGTAATTTTAATGCTAGATTATTTCGTGTGAGAAGCAATTTTGTGAAACGTTTATTTTTTATTCGAGTGAAGGCCAACTTTATAAGGTACTATAAGGACTAAGATAAATTTTACAGACCATAATTTTAATACTACCTATGCCTGTGAGAGTTAATTTAGTCAAACCCACATTTTTATTGGAGCGAAGATCAACAAATTGTATACAGAGATATTTTTTATGGTAGATGGGGGCAAATGAGTAGTCAACGGCATTTTCATGACTACCGATGCCCATAGACATCCGCATAGCCAAATGCGTTTCCATCCTTCCTCCTCCCACCTCCATGGGCCACCAATGTCGATGATGCTTGAATTCATAAATTTTGTACATTTTTTAACACACTCAACGGTAGTTTTCATAGTTGACAAGAAACACGAACTAAATACAAAACGTACCAATTAGAACGTTACCGAGACTTTAAAACATGCGTTAGAAATATATTATATAATATATTTCTTTTAAGAAAGAGGTTGTGCCTCACTGCATGCCGACACGACCGGGAAGGTACCTCTCGCTTACACGAGATTGGCGTAAAGTGACATCTGTGCTGTCGCGTTTCGTGCGGTGTGTAGGTAGGCTGTGGCCCATGAAGGTGGGAGGAGGACGGAGGGTAACGCATCTGTTTATCTCTATGCGGATGTGTCTAGGCGTCGGTAATTCGAAATTAAACACTAATTTGCACTAATCAAGCATCTTTGCACGCATGCAGTGTTTTAAGAAAAGTGTAAATATTTTTGTCATCAATGTGAAAGCCATAAGTCATACATTCTAGCAACTTTCAGGAACAACTAAGATAATTCACAGGTACAGGTTGAAATATTAAAATGTTGAGTTCGCAAAATGTTATGTGGGACTTGGCTTTACGCGGGACCGTTCGCGTAAACATGACGTGCAAAGAGACTTGAGCTCCCGGGCTCCTGGCTTCTTGTGTGGTGTGAACCGCAACATTTTGTTACACGTTTTCATTTCGTTTAACATTTCTAAACAGGTAGAGTGCTATGTTATTTTCTTGGAAGTTACGAATTTGAACGTTGTTTTTTTTATGGTGTAGACTGGCAAACGAGCATTCGGAGCCGTTATCATGACTACCGACTCCCATAGACATCCGTACAGAGGATATACAGATGCGCTGCCCTCTTTTCTCCTCCCACCCCCATGGGCCGCCGGGTACTTACGCACCGCACAAAACGCGATAGCACAGCTGTTAATTTGCGCCGGTCTCGTGTAAACGAAAGGTACCTCCCTGGTCGTGCCGGACCATTCGGCTGCATACCAGCATGCAGTGTGACACTACCTCTTAAAACAAATGTTGTATCGCATGATTGAAGTCACACAGAGTAGACAAGAGTATACTAGTTGGTCAACAGGTAAGGTCTGTTGTTGATTATCATCATCATCATCATCATCATCATCGTCATCATCAGCCTATTGCAGTCCACTGTTGGACGGCGGCCTCTTCCATACCACGCCACTGTCCTCGATCTTTGGCTTATCTTTACCACTTCCTGCCCACAGCTTTGCGTATGTCGTCACTCCATCTAGTCACAGGGCGTCCTACATAATTGTTGATTATAGGGTCGCTAAATTCGATTGCAGCCGAAACTTGAATTATGGAAAAGAATATTATGTACTAGCTGTACCGTGCGCGCTATGCTACGCCAATATACTATCATAGCAATATATAAAATTCATTGGAAGGACAGTGGCGCCATTTGTCGAAAATTGGTCGTATCAACTTAGACATAACGCTTAGACAAGTTAGACACAATAACAACATTATTTTAAATCATCACAATCTCAAATGCATTATGCTTTACGATTCTAGAAATGACATACAGACAAACATAATTTTTTATATTATATATAGGTAAATGAACAGACTGCAGCGCCACCTACCGGATCTAATTGTATTTTTAAGCATTCAGGAAACCATCAAAATACCCATATCATATTTTAACCCTATTGGTTCAGCTGTTTAGAAGTTACCCAGTTTTCCCATGGGAATAAAGCATTTTCCTGTGGTAAAAATATTAATAGCCTATGTTAATCTGTGATAATGTAGCATTAAAATGGCGAAAGAATTATAAAAATTGGTCGAGTACTTTCGAAGCCTTTTCGTTACATACAAACACACACTTATACAGACACGCAAGCACGCACGCACGCACACAAACACGCACGCACGGACGCGCACACACAGACAAATCTTTCGTCTTTATAATATTACTATTGATTAGAATCGTGATTATTAACGATGTATGGTCAGCTAATGATACTAATAACTCAATATTTCAGTATCATCCACATATTGTAATGATATTCAAGGATACATAATTTACGTACAATACAATGAGATTATAGTAAGCGGATTGAGATGAGTCTGTCGTCGATATTTATAACGGTTGGCTGGGCTAAGGCGACTTACCTTGTAGTACATACGCGTGTTACCTCTTCGCTTTAGATTATTGGATAGACTTTATAATCGAGCGATCTTCATCATAAGAATATTAAATTGAAAACCAAATGTAAACGTGAAGCAAAAACTTCGGGAACGTTTTTACTAAAATTGCGCGGACGGAGTATGAAATGTGGCACACTTATAGTTTATGTGTAAGAGAAGTGCAGAACGCTAATATTTTTTAATAATAATGTTTATATAGTACTTTAATTTCAAAAATAAAACTTTACACACACTACCATGCATTTGACACATTGATATATAAGTCACACGTAATCATTCATGAAGTTTCTATGTGTATTTTGCGTAGACAGAGGAAAACTACTTTCTACGGTATTTTGCAAATGTTGAAAAATTGTACATAAATTGTTTACCTTAGTTACGATGACATAACATGTCACACAATTTAATTTTTAATTACAAAACAATTTCACTTAGATCGAGTTTCGATCTTCGCGGTCATCACTAGTACTTATAAAAACATATGTAACTTACACGAAACCGACAGCTGGGCTGTCGCATTTCGTGCGGTGGGTAAATAGCCGGTGGCCTATGGAGGTAGGAGGGGGAGGGCACCGCATTAGTAAAGCCTCTATGAGGAGTTATATACGTCGGTAGTCATGAAAATGACTCCGACTGCTCGTAAAGAAAAAACCAAACCCGAATGGTAAAATATATTTTATGTACCCAATGTCACTCCTGTTATCAAGACGGATCTAACCACACATCATACGTTAAAACGTCGAGCCATCCAGGCGTAGCGTAGAACAGAAATCTACATAATTATGCATACATACGCTCCAGAAACATTACCCTCCTTCGTACGTATAAGAATCTAAATTTAAGAGATTTACTTCAAAACTTGATCCTTAATTACAACCTAGACATTATAACTTTAAAACAACATCCATCATTGTGTCTTATCTTTAATATTTTTTTTAAATTCCAATGTAAGCCCAACCTTATCTCAGAGACAAGGACATAAATACATTTCACGCCCCGAAATGGGTCCCAGATGCGAATTATTCATTTCTGGAATTTTCTCATCGTTTTGTAAGGATTTATCGGACACACAGGGTCGGAATTTGCTTTAGCAACTCAAGTAATTGTCAGGTGATGTATTTACGGTCGCCAGTCTTTTGGGCAGTGTAGTGATTTATTAAGAACCCTCCTTGAACCGTGCGGGCTTTTTAAGACGTTTTATATATTACTGAGGATACCAATACTATCATCATCATCAATATGAATGAAAATATTGGCGTACCTATCGTCAGCAGCCATGCCGCGCATGTTATACTGAGGTCGCGGGTTCAGATATCTCCTATATCTATCGGTGGCCTATGGTGGGAAATAAATAAATCTATGTCTATCTATATAAATGGCAAACCTGACTGACTAATACATTAACGAAGCTGAAGCTACTATATCTAGAAACTGAGGCACATGGGTTCTTTTCATGATCTAAGTCAGCACTAAAAACTGATTAATAAAAATTTAACCCCTAAGAGGATCAAAATTAAGGGGTCAAGTTTATTAATGTGATTAACAATGAAATTATTTTAAAAAACTAACCTCTAAGGGAAGGAAATAAGGAGTCTGGTGTACTAAACACATGGCGCGAATGAATCCGCGGAGCACAGCTAGTGATAATTATACAGACAGTTTGACAATGTCTCAAATAATAGGCAGATGTTGTCATTTTTATAGCACACTAGCAGTCCGCCCCGGTTTCACATGAATATTAATTAACAATAATTAAATATTTGTACATTTTTATTTTAATATTTTAACTGTTATACTTACTAACTTATGGAATTTACGTATAATGTAAAAAACACACGTCTCAAAGGCATGACTCCTTTGGTCTGCATTTTCGTTTTTAGAAACGGGATTTCCATTTCTATTTTAAAAGCTGTGTCTGCAAACATTAAGCCACATCAGCAATATGTTGGCAGTGAACGGATGTCAGAAAACACTCGCCGACACAGGTTAAAGTAACATGTGTAACATTTTTTCTTTTTCTATTTACACTTCTCATTTTTCCGTGAAAATACTACAAAAAAACTCTAATAATGTTATTAATAGGAAAGTTTCTATGTGCTGCTGAACGGTTTTGGTTGAAATTTGGCACAAATATAGATTATAATTTGGAATAACATTAGGACATTGAAAAAAATACGTTTTCTTTAAGTTTTGTTACAAAATATATTTACTTTTTAAGAGAAATAAGTATTATCTCCTTAAAAAGAGAGCTAAAGCATTATATTTTGGGAAATTATTAGTTGTATCATCATTCGCTTTATGTTTTAATATCTAGTAGTTAATTACAATGTCAACTTATACAATGTCGCTACATAAAATGCTAAATGTTAAAATGAACGCGTTTCGCCATCAAAACATCAAAGTTTGGCGAAGTTAATAGTTTTATAACCATTTTGTAATTTTTTTTTTTTTTAAATATAATTTGAAATAAAAGGGTAAAAATTTCTCCTGAGATAGGTTCCACACGAGCGAAACCGTAGAACACAAGTAGTACAATGTGAGTTCGTTGCCGTAAATATTCAACTGAATACTACAGACATCTCTTTGTCCATTGGCAACTACTAGACGTTTCTATATTCGATACTAATACATTATTGATACACCATCACTATAGTTTACACTACTACTTTCTGACTTCAAAGATAAAGGTATTAAAAAATAACTGTTGTGTCTAATATAGTAAGCTAAAAAGTAAGTATATTTTGTAGTTTAGTAAAAGCTAGGCCATGCTGTACAGCTGAATTGCGCTGTCACGACCGGGTAAATAATCCAAATCGGTCAGACCAGATTCGTGAGAATGAACGGCAAGGATTTCTTTGGTCTATTCAGATGTAGGTTTTTTATCGTATAGGGAGACAAACGTACAGCTGCAGCCTTTTGATATCTACCAACGCCCACGGACATACAGATAATTGTTTCGCATATGCGTTGAGCTTTCCTGCTTCCCTGCAATGAGCAACCCGCTGCTTGCATCATATGAAAAGTGGCAGTATGACTGTCATTTGAGAAGTACTGCGCGGTACGATTCCGCTGCAACATAGACGACACTACCTCTTGCTAAAAACAAACGCCACTTCTTTCGGAAACTTTAATAGTCTCTAGCTTATATAAATGCACATTACTATTAGTATAATATTTGTAGATCTTCTGTAATTTCGTAGAAGGCTTCCTGTTTTTACTTTGTCTTTAACCTCAACGGTTTTTGTTAAAATTTAATATGTACTGGCTCCTAGGAACACTGTTTCGTTGCGAAAACTCGTATGGTTTCGTTGTGTAAAGTCCGGGAGGGACTTTGTTAAATATTCTACTGGAAGAGCTCTAACTTAATCATATTTTAGTAAGGTAGGCTAGGCTGTATCGCAGCCATATTTGGCCGCCACGACCAGGTAAGTACATCTCGCTTACATGATACCGGAGTAAAGTGACAGCTGTTCGGTCGCTTTTCCTGCGGTGTAAGTAGCTGGTGGCTCATGAGATAGGAGGATGGAGTACAACGCCCCTGCATAAACTCTATGCGTATGTTTACGGGAGTCGGTAATCATGACAATGGCTCCGACTGCTCGTTTGCCGCCTTATACTATAAAAAAAATACAATACATATTTGTGTAATGCGTTAGCAACTTACGATCAGGTGATTGACAAATAAAAGAAATGTGATTCAACATATAATAAATAAAAATGTTATAGCTGACGTATCCTATAACCCTATAATCTTCAAGAGTATGCCTTAACAACTTTTACATTATCAAATAAAGCTTAATGCTCATAAAAAATACATCAAACCTCTTATCTTTGAGGGACGCAAAACATCAAACAGTAAGTAAGAGTTATTTGCGTTACAAAAGGTTTTTATTAAACACTACACCCACTAAAAGAATTTGGTTGAAAATATTATGTTTAACAGAAGTACCTATGTTGGTTTTTTTAGTATTTTTTTTGGATGCCGAGGGTTTATAACCAACATAGCTCAGTGAGATATAGTGTAGTATATTATGTTGTATGTATAAATATGTGTTTTGTATATGCCTAACGTAAATGTCTTTAAATTTGCTACCATACAGGGGCAAGACACAAAACTTAATCTAAAGAAGAGGTAGTGGCGCGCTGCATGCATGTATGTAACTGAATTGGGCCGGCACGACCGGGGAGGCGCCTCTCGCTTACACGAGACCGGTGTAAAGTGACAGTTGTGCTGTCGCGTTTCATGCTGTGTGTAAGTAGCCTGTAGTCCATGGAGGTGGGAGAAAGGAGGGCAGC
>LUGF01021578.1:412893-427895 GCA_001625245.1 Calycopis cecrops | reverse complement strand
ACAGTGATAGTGCGGTTTTTGACATTCACAGAAAAAACGAAGCATATCTGAAAAAAAAAAATAATTCGGGTTTTAAACAAAAGACTTTTTGATGAACTCTATTGAGTTGATATATTATTGCTTTTTGTACCTCTCCTTTCATGAGTAGCGGCAATAAACGAGGGGCTCTGCACGCCGCACATGGTGTCAGGGTGGGAATCTGACCTCATCGCGTCGATAGGAACAGTATATTGAGTTAATTTTTTTTTTTTTTCTTTAATGGTATAGGAGGGCAAACGAGCAGTTGTAGCCATTTTCATGACTACCGACGCCCATAGACATCTGCATAGACTACAGATGCGCTGCCCCCCTTTCTCCTCCCACCTCCGTGGTCCAGTAAATTTAACTCAATGGAACAGTATCGCGATTCCGTGTCAATCCCACACACCACTGGACACCACCTAGCGTCGTTTACACAAATTTTATATAAATGTAGTTATATGTAGTCTCCAAAAATACAAAAATGGCGAGGGAGAAATGTATGTTTACACTAAAGTCGTGTGTAAAGCTAGGTTTATGTTTTAATGTCAAGGTCAGACACCCGAGAAGTCATGTCAGTTGCGGTCATCCTTGTCCTTCATAATAACGTGAATCATGAAATATACTTGTTAGAAAATGGAACGTATTCACATCGTGACCTAGATTTATACCTATTTCTTTACTATCGATAATCTAGTAAACAGGACTTTCAAAATTACAATTGTACTTAGTTAACAAATCATTTAAGATTTTTTATTGTTTTACGCTCCGGTTATATTACCTATATCTACACTAAATATAATATTGGGGTTTCAATTAAACATATCCAATGACATACTTACATACATATATATCCATATATAAATTTTACCGAACTTATTCTTAATTTATAGACTTGAGTATTATATAAATTCTACGACTAATTATAATTTACTTAAGATGGTAGTTTTAATGATTCACACATTCACAAATTTCCAAATCAATTCAAACATCGTGTAGACTAGGAAAGTCAGCTAGCTAAGTAGCCATGGATAGTGGTGAGACGGTGAATGCGATCGCCGTGAAAAATCACTGTGCTATTCATAAACAGCGTTCGCTGTAGTGAATGCTCTTTGCGCAAGCAGTGATTTCAATCACTACATGCTCACAGCGACAGGTCAGTTTATTACGCGTTCGCTGTGATCGCTGGAAGAGATGCAGCGCGCTAAAGTAAAGAGTGATTTAAAGAGTGATTAAATCACTGCTACTATTCACGGCGATTTTTTACAACTGCTCACGGCGATCGCTGCTACTCAAATATCACTCTTAGGCACACCTCTAGCCATGGATACCGCCCACTTTGATCGCAGTAGGTACTGGTATGATCGCTGAGGGAAAAGGATTTTCGAGTTTCGAGTCCAGCAGTGGACATTTTCAGCATGATGATGAAGATTATGAAATTACGATAGAATAAATAGAAAAGATAGACAAAGCTAAAATCTTAAAATATTTTTACTTATTATTTTTTAAGGCAGCCATTTTGTCTGCACGTAATCATACCGAAAGTAAGAAACATAACTTACTACAAGTATAACCCTAAATGGGTGGAGTTTATTAAATAAGCATTTAACCTTATTTACAGGAAAACTTTTGATGTTCTCCTGACTTATACGCATGGCCGTCTAGATCTGCAAGGTTGTACGCAGATAGTCACGGGCTCCAATTCTGCTAAGGAGATATTGTTTTAAATTTATTATTTTGATTAAATATTCATCGTGAAATGTATTTACATTATCTCGGTATATTAGTAACGATTGTACCTAAGTACATCTAGAAAGACAGCTGTCGCATTAAATTCAATTTATTATTAGGCTTTGAGTAGTACATTTAAAATACAGAAGGAGAGCAACACATCCAAAATATCAATTAAAAAGAAAGGAAAAAAAAAAAGAAAAGAAAAAATTTATGAGGAGTCACTGAAAATCAGCCATAATGATATGACAAATGCTGAGTGGTTACCTCTATTGATTACACCAAGCTAATGTTGTGTATAATGATATATTATATTATGTGCCACCGGCTACTTACACGCCGCACGAAACGCGACAGCACAGCTGTCACTTTACGCCAGTCTCGTGTAAGCGAGAGGTACCTCCCCGGTCGTGCCGGCCCAATTCGACTGTATGCAAGCATGCAGTGTGGCACTACCTCTTACCAATTATGTGGGTACAACAACGTTAGCTAGGTATGTTCTTTGACAAACTGTATCTCTACTTCATTACAGTTTTATAGATGGCCTGATTGTTCTTGGTACCTAACTGTCGACGACATCAAACAACAATCAGTAGTAATGTAGGCATGTTTAATGCGCATTACTTACTGCTGTTATCGGTTTTCTAGATGTTAGATGCGTGCATACAATTGTTAACACGAAACAATCTGATTACTACAATACCAAGTGGATATTTACCGCAGATTCTGGTGATTAGGTATTCTACGGCGCAGAATACCTAATTTGGAACCTTCTTAGAATATACTACAAGCATTCTATTTGGTTTAACCTACCTACCTATACATGTATAAAGAGAGTTCAGATAAGGAAAAGGGGCTAAGATGCGCTAGTTTTTGCAGTTATTAGACCTTCAGAAGTAGATACGACAGTCAAAACTGCACCGAGTTTCATGAGATAGTTTTTTGATAATACAAAATTCAGAGAGATTCAGAGAGAACAATCTATACTAATAATATAAAGCTGAAGAGTTTGTTTGTTTGAACGCGCTAATATCTGGAACTACTGGTCCTATTTGAAAAATTCTTTCAGTATTAGTTAGTCCATTCAGCGAGGAACGCTATAGGCTACTTTTTAACCGACTTTGGTAAAAAAACGAATTCACATAAACGAAATTGCGGGCGTCCGCTAGTTCAATAATAATATTTCTCTTCTTTAAGGCAAATGCATTATTACTTTTACATCACATACTTAGGATATGTATACAATGAATAATAAACTTCTATGACAAATAATCCTATATTATATGATTGTCCTATAAAATTGTAACAAATTAACAATAGGCTTTAAAAAGGTTTAAGTGCGGGCAAGATTCGTTTACCAGATTTTTAAGCTACGTCCATCCGGATCAAAAGGCCCAAAACGGGCCTTTTAATCCGGATTAAGAATATCGGCTCTACAATTTGAACTTGTAATACGACATTAATGTATAGGAGATAAGTACATTTTATGGTTTCTCAAAAGTTATCTATTCGGTGCCTTACATACGTGCCTTATATATTATACAATATGCAAGTCTTCTCTATTTTAATTATATTGTGAAGTATGTCCATACGTCCACTTCGTAATACAAAGAGTATTCTTAAATAAGACTACAATAGAAACGGTACACAATGCACTACATACTTCTCGTGCTATAAGAAGTACGTGGTCACTTTGTTCGATTATATTATTTATTTCACAAAGATAACAAAGTACGTTACATCACGACGGCTTTTTTGTTCTGATGTATGTATCTGATGATGCTAACCAACTGGGCCCTGTAGATACGAAGACTATTAATAGAATATTATATTATACCTACTAGCTGCGCCCCGCGGTTTCACCCGCATAACTTTCGATCTCGTGGGAATATCGGGATGAAAAATAGATGTTGGCCGATTCTCAGACCTACTCAATATGCTCACAAAATTTCATGAGAATCGGTCAAGCCGTTTCGGAGGAGTATGGCAACGAAAACTGTGACACGAGAATTTTATATATTAGATTATACTAGAATATAGAATATTATTTTGCAATATATACTCATCACATATTTAATTTAATTAACTTAATTTAATTTATTTTTATTTTATTTTGCTATGTATATAGGTTTTAATTATTAAATAATTTTTGCACGATCGTTTTCTGATTTCATATAAAACAGTGGCGTAGTATCGGACTTTCTAGCCATTATTTTTGAGTGCTTAACCCATATATATATATATATAAAATTATTTTCTTTCGCCAGTGTTTTTGCCTTATTAAGCAACATTTTGTTACGTTGAGTTAAATGATCATGAGAAGCATCGCCCGTTATTGTCTTCAAAATCAATATATCCGATAATTTAATTCCTTTAAACTTCGTATATCTATTGTTGAAAGAAATAATAATTGGTTTTTCGCAATTATCCTTGCAATATTCACTTGCAAGTTACTGAACATATTTTTTTTTCAAATAAGGTCGCTGAAAAATTTATTTCTGTGCCAACTAATTCCATAAACGTTTCAAAATAATCACGTGCCTACAAAAATAATCACGTGCTTACCAAAAAGGCTAAGCTTATATTTTTCATTTGCTGCTACCTATATAACACGGCACCCCACAGAGTAGTGATACTTATAAATAGGAAACATGTGTGAAACTAAGAAAATCCATATAATAACTAGGTACTTATAAATTACGAGAGTTATTTCTCCGTTTCTCTCTGATATGGCAATAGACCGCATTATTCAAGAGATAGTTTGAACCGTTACTGTATCTTATCTCTGTCAAGAAAGTTATAAAATGCTATAACACCATAATAGGAATAATAGACCTTCAAGAATTTTGGCAACTATAGCATTTAATATCACTTTTTTAAGTTTTTTTTTCATTTTAAAATGTATTACATAATTTTGGTGGCAGTTTAGTGTTTCCTTGTGACTAAAACGCCAGTAATGTATTCGTAGATATGACGACTGTAATAATTTAAAAGATTGCCTCGTGCAATGGAAGAATTTGACGTCAACATACTTTAAATGTATTGATAAATATGCACTTATGCGGTTAACTGAAAAAACTAGTAAAGATGTCTTACTGAAGGTTTAGACGTTTTACCAGATTAATAAGTTGACTTTATCATTGACAGTATTAGGTAGTAGTTTAGGTGCTACTTATGTAATCAGGTTAATATTTATCCCGTCAAAAACATCCTGTAAAAAAACCAAGTCTCGCTGCTCAAATTTTCTACCTTAAAAAGTTGTGAGATCCATGTAATACCAAGTCGGTCAATTTATTTAATCCCTACTTAAGGAACCTTATGTCTTAAGTTACTATCATATATTGTTAATATAAAAAATCTTTTACATTTTAAATATATAGATTGACTTGGCCCTCCTTTTTCCTCCCACATCCATGGGCCACCAGCTAGTAACACACTGCACGAAACGCGACAGCACAGCTGTCACTTTACGCCAATCTCATGTCAGCGAGAAGTACCTCCCCGGCCGCGCCGGCCCAATTCGGCTGCATGCAAGATGCAATGAGGCCCTACCTCTTACAATAAAATTTGTATAATAATAGGAATCTACCGACAATAAGAAGAATTTGTATAGAAAATCGATTTTTTAAATATTTTGACATATTTTCCTGATGCCAGATAATGAGGTTAATGCGGTCAATAAAGTTAATATATAATAATATTATAAATTGTTGAAATTAAGTTATCGTAAGATCGTTTTGAATAGATAAGTAAGATAAAACTACCTAAATGCTCAGATTCTATTGATATAAAACATCTATGATAGGCGATAGGTATAAATATAGAAATATAAGTACTTCTATGACACGACTTCTGTTAACAGAAGTTTGTTAAAGCGCTTAATAACTTTTTTATTCCCTCACCTACTAATACATTATACAATACAATACAACTATACAATTATATAATTTTACAATTATACAATACAATATTATATACGTGAATGAAGTTTGTTTGTTACACTTTCACGTCAAAACTACTCAACTGATCATCATGAAACTTTGTACACATATTCTTAGTTGTATTAGAAAGCACAATGATATTTTTATTGAAAAAAAAACCTCGTGGATAAAGTTAGTATATAAAGGAAGGATTTTTGTTTATACAGGCTCCACAACTACGAGGATTTAACATACACTATATTTTATTATTATTGAATATTTTTATTTTTGACTTCCAACCGTGTGGGTTACAATTCGGCTAGTGTTCATATATATTTATTAGTGTCTTTTTTGTATTTTTAAAACATCTAGATAAGAAACATAATAGAGGATCCATAGTAGTGTTAAGACAAAATATAGCGAATAAGTAATGACTGTGTACAATTTCTGTTGACTACCACTTTCCATATATGTTCAGGTATTCGAGTCGACTGCGCGTGGTGTAATTATAAAAAGGTTGCGATTGTACCAGCGTGCAGCACACACGCTTATAAGCCTATTAAGCTAAATAACATTTAAAATACCTCATTTTTAAGCAATTACACTTGCACTTAGCTGGTAACTTATAACCACCGTAATTAAAAAGTATCATGTATGTTTATTAAAAACTCTTAATAATATCTCGTTTGCGTGACTGGCGGTGATTGTAACGCAGGTTTTAACGAGCTTTGGTACAGAACCAGAACTGTTATTTGTAAAGTCATGTGCCCAGTGTATATTATCTTTTCAAAACTGTTATTTATTGGTTTTTAATAGTAAGTAGAGTAGATAACAACTAATTTCTCTTACTCTACTTTCCAACAAAAGCCTTAGTTATAAGTATTTTCATGCCAAGCGGATACTTTCTGTATATTGCTGTGGTAGTGAGACATTATCAGAGTATCCAGTTATATGTATTATCAGAGTATTAGTTTCTGGTGGGCCATATTGGCCATGGAAAATTATACACGATAGTGCCAAACTCCCACCCATCGGCGCTTTCTCTGGTCAGGTGACGTACAATTGTTAATCATCAGGATCAATAGTCACTCCCTTAAGGGAACGCCACCTTCACAGAGTTGTATCACACAGAACAACCCCAAACATATCGGGACAGTTTAATCCGGTGTGGTTTGCATCATCGCCACTGCACGCACGCCATAGTTCCCCAAAAGAGTTCCATCATTATTGGTAAATTTTACGCGAGTAAAACCACAGAACACAAATAGTGATAAAATAAGATATGAAAATAAACATAGCCTTTATTAAGGGTTTAAGTTCCAATCATATTTTTATGTTCCCTATAATTAATTTACGGGCATTCGGGTGGCATTAGTGATGTTCTTTTACAGGTATCCTCTTCACTCTACCTTTTAGGACACCTGTGAACAAAGTTCTCTGTTATTTCTATATTTTTATGTCTACATTTATTTTACACGTTGAAAGGCACGTCTCTGCTTTGACTCGATCTCCTCTTTACTGCTTTGACACATATTATGTTGATTTTAAAAGCAATACGAGTGTGTAAAGCAAGCGTACTGACTTTGCGCCATAATAGATTGATATCACAAATGGTAATATAAATAATGTACAGCACGCACATTAAAACGCGCCAAAAAAGTATCCAGTTATGTACAGATACAGATTCGAGCGAGTCTCATATAAGTTGCTTTTAATATAATTTTGATTAACGAGATAAGCCTAGGGTTGTCGATTGTTGAGATACCCATAGGATGCTCAGTGAACAGGGTAACTCAGAGAATAAGGTAAGGATGTAGCTCATTGTTTTAAGCTTTCGAAAGTGTACAACGAAATATTAGCCACAAAAAATATGTCTTATGCATTTTGACCTTATTGTGATGCTAGTGCTAAAGTATTTTGATCAAATATTTTTTGGGTGAAAGAATGACACACATAATTTTACATATCGTATATTATAGAAGGATGGCATAAGAAGGATATCTGTTTTTAATCTGACAACCCTAGATAGTATTATAGATAGATTGAACTAATTACCTACATCATAATGTACAGTCTACATTAAGTATCGATTACAAGGTTCGTCAAGAACCGAAAGAAAGAATGCAAACTCTTATATTTTTAAACATATACACAAAAACAAGGTGGAGAAACTCCTGATAGTTTTGGTCATGGGTCATGGTAAAAATGTTTTTGTAATTGCTTATCTGTCTCTCTAGTTTAGTTTTAGCAAGAAATTAAAGAATTATTTCCCGTAGTGTCATTCCAACTGTATGAAAAAAGAAATTAAATATTTAAAATGAAGCACAAATTTAAATTACTTGATACTTGCTTATCATCTTTTTCGTTATATATTATTCTCAAGGAATGGGTGATCATTGGATATTTCTTAATCTCAACTATTTTACTTGTAAAGCTACATATCAAATAAAAGAAAACTGGCACTGGCTATATTAAAATTACCTCATAGGTGTCAGGTGTATCTTCAGTTTATTATATATAACATAGGTCTATTTCCCATTATATAGGCATTATTAGGTACTTTTTATACATTATTTATTACTATTAATGCCTATAAAATGGGATAACAACAATTTAGATACACATTTTGTACGTTACATGAATTTAAGTAAATAAAGATGATCAGAAATTCACTTAATGTAGGTAACTAACAAATCAGATAGATGGTATTCACCAAGCTTTAACCAGAGGTTTACATTTGCTTAAAGCTTGATGAATACCGTATGATTGATGACTAAGATTGTCTTTTAGGAAAATAAACTCATTATACAGTACCCTGACTTAAGACATTATGCATTAATAGCAGCCAACGCACCAAATTAGGCAAAAGTAAATAAAAATAGCTCTGCTTTAATATGCTAAACGAGTTATACCCTACTTGCATGAATGACTTATTCCCATTTAGAGTTGTCGTGTGATTGAGATAAAAATAAATGTAATGTTTTAGAAAATGGAACACAATAGATTGCGAGTGACTGGACTAGCCAGATGTAAAAAAAAAATTATTCGGTTTAACTTGGTAGACGAAGCTTGGCGTGTCTGGACGTTCGTTTGCTCTTCAAACTTCTTTATTCTTCAAGCTTTACCAATGACACCGTTCTAAAGTTTAGAAACGAAAGAAAAAACCGTGTACTTTTAGGTACTATAAATCTAAACTTACCGTAACCAGAATAATCTTATTTATATTGATAGCCATAGCATACAGGCTGTTTTTATTGATAAAAAGATGACCTACTCATGTAGGTTTTAGTTTTGAAACTTGCGTATTTTCTAATGTAACCGTAACCCTAAATATCATGTAGGTAATGTTTCTTGATACTCTCATAAAATGCTCCATGTAGGTACTATATTACGCCCTGTCGTAATTCTTTCTTATTACATTCATACACAAAAAAATATCATGTTACGCTTTATAATATAATTTATTAGTGCCTTAAACTTATACTTAAGATAATGAATTAAATAGATACTAAGCAAAAACATAACATTTTCATAATAAAATAAATCCAAGGATAACACCTAAGTATTAAAATCCATTAAGATCCGTTTCCGTTATTCCGCTACAGTGTGCCAATTGTGGACATACGTTCGTAAAACGTTCGCCATAACAATTTGGCAGTAAACAAAAATTCGTTCCGACAAGAAATATAATGTTTTGTGGCAATTGCATAAAACGAACAATCGCGGCAATATATACACGGCCATAATTACGAACTTTTAACAACAATGATGTCAGTAAGTGGATATGTTTATACACAAGCGCACCCGCGAGGCATAAACTAGTCATTACAGGTACATGTTTATTATGATAGGGTGTGTACGAGAGGTCGGAGCGAGTGCTTTTGGAGTTGCCCAGTATCTGTGCGCGTCACCTTGCACGACCTTATTCAACACATGAGTCACGATTACGAGCGACATACATTGAATAGTGATGCTTAACTGATCTCGGACTGGTTTTTTGGTATTTACCAATCGTAGTTTTCTAGCGCAGATCAGTACCATAACCAATACATATGTGGCAGATATAGTGATAGATGTGTACAACTAATCACGACGAGAGCGGGAACTAAATCATGTTTAACGCAAATTTATTAAAAAAAATACCATAATATTAATTTTCTTCATTCCCTTCTCTACATGGGTGGGTGGCGGGTCATTGGAATCTCGGAGCCCACACGAAACCCGAAATCACACCACACCACATTGCTGTAAGCTTAAGCGTCTGATATAAACGAGATGTACCTCCTGCGGAGGTAGTGGTCATAGTTGAATAGCTCTCGCTTACATGTTGTCGCCCTTACAAACAAACTTAGGGCATTCATACGACATTGCGATAGTTCTTTAACTTTCTTAATTCCATTTCCATTTATAATATACTAGTTGTACCGTGCGCGCGACACCAACAGACACGTAAGCATGGACTATCATAGCAATATATAAAATTCATTAAAATGATCTGTCGAAAATTGGTCAACCAACGTAGAAACCTTCGTGGGCGCTTTCAGAACAACTTTACTAAAGATCTTCACATTCTCAATTGCATTATGCATAACGATTCTAAAAGAGACATACAGACAAACATTCATTTATAATGTCTGTGAAATAATGGAAATACACATATAAAATTGCAACCCAATCGGTTCAGCCGTTTTCCCACGGGAAAGAAGCATTTTCCCAATGTAAAAATAGCCTATATTAATCTGTGATAATGTAGCATTCAAATGGTAGAATAGAATATTTGAAATCGGTCTAGTACTTTCGGAGCCTATTCGTTACATACAAACACACACACACACACACGCACAAACAAATCTTTCCTCTTTATAATATTAGTATAGATATAGATAGATTACTAGCTGCGCCTCGCAGTTTCACACGCGTAAATTTCGATCCCGTGGAAAATAGAAAATCATTCCATGGTATCTAATAGGAACATTTTTTCGAGATAAAAACTATCCTATGGGTTAATCCAAGTTACTTTCTATGTGTGTGTAACATTTCATGAAAATCGGTTCAGCAGTATTTTCGTGAATGAGTAGCAAACACACAAACAAACTTTCGTATTTATAATATTAGTAGGATGTATTTATAAGTGATGTGCTTTTTGCAGAGACTGCACCAAAGAAAAGGATAAACATATATGAAACAAAAGAATAAAAATACCATAAATACCTGTGCTTAGAAACATTATTGATTCCAACTAATATGGAAAGTGAAATAAATAATTTGGTCCTCGCTCCCTTAGAAATAGAAGAACCATTAGAAGACATCATTATAGAAGAATGCTCTTGTGCCGTCTTTGAATGCAAGTTAAAAGATAAATCTAAGAAGTGCAGTTCATATAGATGGTACAAAAATGGTAAATGTATTAAACCAAAGCCTAACTTACAAATGAAATCAGATGGAATTTGGTATCGACTAGAAATTATTTCAACGAGTGTGGAGGATCAAGGAGTTTATTATATATTAATGGAACATGATGGCTACAAATCATGTTCGTATGCAAATTTATATGTGAGACCAAATAGGGATTCATTTAGTAACAATGATGAAGTTCTTTACATGAATCCATCAACTAATAATTTATTAGTAGAAAAACATTTGCTACACTCGAGAGTTTTAATAGGAGGCATGATATCATTAGAAGCAAAGTTTAACGTAGATGTTGAAGATTATCAATGGTATAAAGGAGAAAAAAGAATTTTTCAAAATATAAGAACCGTTATCTCAAACGACAACAGAACTACCACTCTATTAACACTAAGCGCAGAGGAGACCGACACTGGTTTCTATCATGTTGTTGCCAAAACCAAGTGTGGGGTAACATCCAGTTTTGCAACTGTCGTCGTAATTGACATGGATCTAAACGAGTTAAATAACTGTGAACTCGTTCCTCGAATTATAGACCCTTTGATTGACGACACAGAAACAAACGAAGGAGAAGAAATAAGACTGATTTGTAAAGCTTTTATCGATAGCAATACTTTAATTAAATGGTCTAAGAAAGGAAAATCTTTTGAAGACGATATAAAAAATAATAATAACGTCGTACAAGAAATATATAATAATGAATACATTTCGTTAAGAATACTTAAACCATCAATCTCGGATACAGGAGAATACAAAGTTACTTTTAATCACGAAATAACAGGGCTGTCTGATAGCTCTACTTGCTTTTTAACTGTAAATAGTAAGTATAATAATGATATTATTGTATTTATCGCATTTTTCACTATATTGTCGGGACCACCGCCTGTACCTTAACTTCCCTATCGGAAATCGCGCCAGAATCGCGTGAACCGCTCGCGTCCTCCCTATGCTAAAAAAAGATTATGGTCATTGACTATAGTTGTCCTATATTAATATTGTCCTTGTATATAATTTCGAACGAGAGAGGGAGAGAGACCGAGCAGGGTATAACGGCAGCCGCGTCAACTTAAATGTACGAACGATGAACGACCTTAGATGGTGAATTGTGTTTGAATATCGAGGTAATCACGAGGCAATCGAGTATGGGCTAAACAAAGGACGACAGAACGTCCGTTACATGTCCTCTTATCATAATTAAGGAGAAGATATGAATAATCTGTTTTTTTATTATAAAATAAAAAATGGTTTTTGATTTTGTTCATTGTTTCAAATACTTGAAATAAAGTGAATATTATTTGAATGATTTCAGAACTGCCCAAATGTGTCAACGCACCGGTAAAATTAGAAAAGCCTTTGGTTAACACGATGGCTGGTTTTGGATCCAGGGTTCTACTTAGCTGTAGTTTTGATATAAAAGATCCACGCTATTACTTTGTCGTTTGGCGTATTGGACATTACAGAGTGGAGCGTACTAATCATCGATTCAATGTGAGTATATAGTAGTATAGTATATGTTATATATCATATCTCTCCCTTACATTTTTCTATAACTGCTAAGAATATAGAAATATATACTAATGGGCATTGTGCTCTCACTATTACATTTGTCTTGTCTATTTTTTATTAATTTATCTTTTAATGTAATATTTAAATTCGACTAAAACTATAGGTTTACAAATTTCAATTTTAATTTCAGGTTTTTAATAGAGGCAATGATTTCTTTCTATTCGTCAAACTGTTAGAGCCCGGTATGGCTGGCGAGATAACTTGCGAGCTGAACGTGTCGTGGCCAAATCAAAAATCAGTTTTAATCAACAAAACCTCGGCAAGCTTGACTATTGTTCCAAATATTGTTTTGGCAGAAGAAAGAAGATTGCACAATTTCTCCACGGCACTATCAATATACAATAGTTCATCGTGTATATATGTTCCTATTAAAAACGAAAAACAAAACGAGAATGGTGTACATAACGTGGTATTTATAATTATATATTTATAATTTGACAGCCAAGTGGTATCAACTTATGAGGGCAAACGAGCTTTATCTTTTTGTTACTATACTTATCCGCATAGGTATAGGACCTACATTAGCCAGATCCGTGGCTCTATTAGGTTGCTGGAAACTCATAAACCGGACAGAACGTGTCACTTCACAGGGACAAACAAGGTTTACCATTCCGTTGGTGCCAACCTGATTCAATTGCTATGCAGTAATAGAACTACATACCTACGTCGTACAACTATCGAGCTTTCTGCATATTTCGGCACAAGTTTCATCAATGCGATTTTTTGATTAATTTTTCATTTCTTATGTTTAAGCTAAGCGTAAATTTGTTATCTTTATTGTGCGAATTTTATTTTAGATCGTATTTTTATATTACTGTTAATTGATCTGTGCGTATTTTCGATGCTTAATTCAAAGATTTCTTCCACAGAAATGACAATTAGATTTCTTTAAATTATTTATATCACTTGAATATAAGAAACTGCTTAGCTGTGCGAATTCATCGGATTTTTTATGCAAATTAACATTACATGTCTTTTTTAATAGATACCTGCAAGCGGTGTAAGCCTTGACCATAATGGGATGGACAGCATTTTTCAAATGACCTGTTGCAGGTAAGTTGTTGTAATTCACATTGCTGCGATTTGATTATTTACGTTTATTATTATTTTAAGAGAAAAGCCTATATTATTGTACGTTATAAGGTTTTGAGCACACGTCACGAGATCATTAATTATTAAAAAATGTGTGTTAGTTCCGATTTACTCAAACGAATATAATTCTGAAGTGAAAAGCGTGAAACATAGACTTAATAAAAAGTATTTATTAAGTCTATGACGTGAAAGAGATTTAAGCGATGTAAGCGTGGAAATGCGTCACGTAGTTGGTCCGCTGGATTGTGTTTCACGCGATATCACTACTTTAATTAAAACGCGTCTTAAATCGTTTGGACAAAACACAATAAATTAATTATCCTTAGGCTACCTGCGATTAACCTGCAGTGGCCGAATGAATGAAGAGTTCATTAATCGCATTATCGCAGTCACTGTGATTTGAATAGATGATAGTAGTGAGACTTAGGGTGCTTTTATAAAGAAGCAGGTTTCCAGCGCCGAAATCGGCCTGTAGTGACCATCATGTCGTCAACTTCATCGGTCGTCCGATGAAGTTGACGACATGATTACTTATTTATTATGGAAAATAGTTATTTAAAATGTTTGTATAATATATTAGTATTTATTATATTAGTATTATTATTAGTAGGATAATTGTACAATATTAGTAGGATGTGAAAGTTTGTATGTTAATTAAAAGTGGAAATAGTATTAAAAAACGTGCATTATTTACAAGTAGAACTAAATAGTAATTACGTAATAATATCAGTGTACCTACTTAATATATTTTCTATAAAGGAATATTATTAAAAAAATGGATATTTTTTCATGTTTTAAGTTTATTATTAATGGTGAAACACCTCAATCGTGCCGGCCCAAGTGCTGCTACATGCATGCATGCATCGTGGCACTGCCAAGAATATTAACATTTATTTGAAAAAACCAAGGACGTAAAAAAAAAGGCGGACGGAGTCTCTTCATACAACAACTAAAATCCCAGAGTAAGCTGACTTTGTACCATAGTATGCCGGTGACGTTGTCATGTTTGACAATTTTTAGAAAATACACGTAATTCGAGATGCCGTCGTGTGTATTAAAAAGCTGTGGAAATAATAGTGTTTCACATAAAAAAAGCCAGGGGATCACTTTTCATAGGTAAACAAAAAACATATCCAACTTATTTCCCCCATTTTATTGTTTTCGTAAATGTTTTCCAAACAATTAATGTTGTCAGACAATTAACATTTTCATTTACCCTGAATTGGGTTAAATATTTTTTTACTATTATTGTTTTTTTTTTTTTTT
>LUGF01021578.1:362349-394271 GCA_001625245.1 Calycopis cecrops | reverse complement strand
AATTATCATTTAAAAATATAAAAAAAATACATGCATATTCCCTATTGACCCTTGTACAGATTTATTATATGTATAGATGTAATTAGTTGTCTACGTCGGATTTTGATCACATAGGTACTTCTAGGCTATAAAAATCATTGATTGCATTATAGGCGAGCTCGAAGGATAACAATCAGATGAAGATATTCTTGTGATTCCATCACAGCTTTGTAATCAAATTGAGTACAGTACCCCTATTTGTGTTGATATTTATGAGTGCCTGTAGTCATTAAAGGTTCGTACGCTATAAATAAAATTCTACATAAATTGTTTACCTTAGTTACGATGTCATAACATGTCATATGATGTTTAGTGTTAAAAAACGTTAAATAGTACTTACATTTATAATGTCGCTCAATAGGGGAAGCCGGGTCGTCGAGAGGGTAGGTCCAATCTGATATCAGACTCTCAGAAGAAGCTCGTTGTCTGATCTGTAATTTATAATATACACCTTCAGCACTCTACCTAATGGCTGAAGTAAATATTTTTATAAACGTTAGGACTGTAGAGTAAATTTAGACTGATCACTTCCTGATTACCAGTGTTAGTTAGTTAGTAGTTATTATTATAATTTAAGCCGTCAGAAAGTCAATACTTGACATTGAATATTTTTTTAAAAGAATACTTGGGGCGTGATATACAATCGATATCGAGGTCAAATATATAGTTTTTAGAACTTTTGTCTCTTTGCCTGTTTGTTTGTAGGTATGTCCGGGATAAACTCAAAAGTACTGCATGGATTTACTTCAAATTTTGAATGCATATTATTAACAAGTCGGGTCAACAAATAGGCTGCATAATATTATCTCGATATTTCCAAGGGATCGAAACTTATGCGGGTGAAATGATGTCCTGACTGAATTACAGCCATGTAATTTGGTGAGTATGGTCGTTTTATTGACTTAGACACCCATTAAAACAATTTGACACCCATTATGGTCGGAATTTCGGAAATTATATCCCAAAGGGAGTGAAATAGGAGTTGAAAGTTTGTATTGAAGATGTCATTTTTAAGTTAAAAACATGAAACTTTATTTTTGGGCTACTTATTAAAAATATGAATCAATGAAGGAGTTGTTGAGTGAGAGAGTTTCCTGCTCATTCTTTTAAATTTTATTACATTAAAATGTTAATATTAAAAAAATAATTACTGACCTCAACTGTCACAAAAGCCCTGTCGCAACCATACGCATTTCTCGCGAGTATGCAATACGTCCCAGCGTCGGATATGATGGACCTCTTTAATGTAAATTTCACGTAATCGTCAGACACCATTTTACAAACTCGCTGGCAATTACTAATGTCACGAATGCCTTTCATAAATAACACTAAAATAAAAATAAACATTATCACCCTACTGGTTTAAAATTTAATAATATATTAATTAATAAAATATTATTAATTAACATTATTCTTTATCCTTACCCTTCGGCTTAGGCTCTCCTTGAACTCTAAATGATATGTTGACATCTTCACCTATTGAAATGTGGAGGTCTTTAGGAGGACGACTAACTATAATAGCCGGTCTCCCTTCTATTTCGCTAGAAACAACAGTTACAGAAGCGTTCATGTCGACATTGCCATAAGAACTCCAAGCTCTGCATGTAAACATGCCGGAGTCCCTTTCCGTTACATTTGTGAGAGCTAAAGTATAAGTTTCTTTATCGACATATGTTTCTGCGTTTTTATATGAGTCTGTGACCGACCGTCCTTCTCTCAACCACTCAACCCTTGTAGGCGCACCTCTGATTTCAACTTGTAATCCAATCGTACCTCCTTTAGATACTTTATAATCACTTAAAACGTTAGTAAAATGTGGCCTTCGTGACTCCATCGCTTGACGGTTAAATCGTGATTTTTCTAAGGTAATAATGTTTATATCCGTATGGCTTTCCTTTCCTGTAAAGAAAAAAATACACATTTGTAATTATTATATTATTATTATATCAAGCCCATTATGTGTCCCATTGTTGGGTAAAGGACTCCCCCATTTTTTCCATTTTTCTCTGTTCAGAGCTTCATCACGCCAATCAGGCAGGTATACGTCGAGTTCACCTCGCCATCTCCTTTTTGGTCTGCCGCGTTGCCTCTTTGAGTCTGGGTCCGATAAAGTGCCCAATTTTTTTGCCCAAAACTCGTCAGGTCTACGGCAGACATGTCCAGTCCAGCTCCATTTGAGCTCCGCGGCTTTGAGACCCACATCAGCGATTTTTGTGCGGGAGCGCAGTTCGGTGTTTTGGGTTATGTCCAATAACTTGACACCTAAAAAACTGCGCTCCATCGCCCTTTGGCAAACCTTAAGACTGGACTTTTGACTTTGTGTCAAAGACCAAACCTGTGATCCGTAAGTAAGTACGCGAAGTATGCACATGTCCATTAATTTTCGCTTGAGCGATGTCGGCAGGTTGCCCTTCATGAGTTTCCCTAAGGACCAGTAGCTCTTCCAGGCATTTTCGATGCGTCTCTTTATCTTGTCTGCACTGGAAGGAAACTAATTGGCTAAGGTAATTCTTGGACGTAATGCATAACCTCCGCATCCACTGTTATGGCTGGCATGGCTGTTGTCGGCGATTGTTCATAAGTTTAGTCTTTGACATGTTCATTTTCAGTCCAATCTCTCGGCTTGCGTCGCTTAGATCTGGGAGTAATGTTATTATTTTATTACATTTGTAATTAACAAAGTTTTAAAAAAGCCAGCCTTATATTAAAGCCATTTACGTCAGATTACTAACTACGTATTAGAGGTGTGCTTAAGAGTGATATTTGAATAACAGCGGTCGCACTGAGCAGTTATAGAAAATCGCCGTGAATAGTAGCAGTGATTTAATCGCTCTTTAAATTAACCTTTACTGTAGCGCCGCGCCTAGCGGTGATCACTACATTTTTATCACATTTTAAAGGTCACAGGTTGTCTAATGTCTATATCCCTATTTCCTAACAAGTTTTATACCTATCTATTTTAATAACATTAAATTGTGTTATAAAAAAGCCAAAACAAACATTTTCAATGCGTCTAAAAATCAAGTCCCAAATAGCCACTATATTATTAAATTATAAGTAAACACCAACCTACAAGATATAAGTACTAAAAGTTTTAAAAACAATATTACTTTATAGAAAATATATTAAATATACTAATATAATTACATAATTACTATTTTAATAAAAACCCACTTATTCTTAATTACTCCTATCCATTAGCGAGCAGTTACATTTCACACGCCTAAATCAAAATATACTAAAACTGATCGCATTCGCAATTAGCATTAAAAACAAAACGACAAGTTTGTGCAAGTCAAAATATAACAATTTACGCTAGAGTTAGATAGCGACCGATAGAACAATGAGCTGCAGCATTTTTGGTGAGGCAGCGATTGTGATCGCTGTGAAAAATCACTGTGCGCTGTAGGCGTCGCTGCCAGAGATCACAGCGAACGCGTAATAACGTGACAAGTCGCTATGAGCATGTAGTGATTTTTTTTTTATGAATATATTTATATAATTTATGAATAGCATAGCGATTTTAGCAGCGATCGCAGTCTTACCATTACTACGAGTACACACACAGAAATACCGCGACGACTACCCTTGAAAAAAAAAATATAGAAATTCTCATTCTGCGGCAGTTGTGCAAAAATTTTATGCCGTTATAATTTTTTTTTGCTTTAACTTACCAGTAAATTGTACTGTGTGAGTTATTTGATCTGACCACATAGCATTCTCTGCTTTACAAGTGTATATTCCACTATCAGCTGCTGTAGGGGCATCAATTATTAAGCGACACACGCCATCGGCTAAATAACAAGGATGAAATCTCTCTTGAGCTGATATCGGTACTTGATCTTTTAACCATGTAATAGTTGGTAGAGGTTGTCCACGTATTCTACACTCTAATACAAGTTCGTTTTCAGCTAGATGGTACGTATCTATGGGGTGAAAAAACGAAAATAATTATGTAAATAAATAATATATTGCAAAATTTTTTTTTATTTAACATAAAATTAAACTTGCTTTAAGAAAAGTATTCATTTTTATAGCCTACAACTTAGCTGGGATTTTTCTCAAAAGATTAGTAAACTTTGCATGCGTCAAGAACCATCAATCATACCTCACCAAATAAAATAATGGGCGCTTATTGAGATATAAGTAACTAACTTAATATATTAATAGTAATATTTAGATATTTACTATTTAAAAATTATCATTACCTTTTATCGATCGAGTGAATGTTGGTGGTATTGGTGATGCTTCAAAGGATGGATATACTCTTAGATTGGCGAAAGTAGTTATTGATCCATTTTCATTTGCAACAGTACACTTGTATTCTGCAGAATCGTCAGGCACTGCATTCAATACTTCTAAAGTTATTAATCCATCTGTACATTTTGTTTTATATTTCTGTTTATTTTCAAGAACAACACCATTTTTATACCATGTGACGGTAGGTTCAGAAGAGGATAAAACACTGCAAGTAAGTTTGACTCGGGAACCCTCAACAGCGTTTCTGTCTGTCAGGAGAGTGGAGAATGTAGGCTTCTTCTTAACATCTCTTGAGGTGCCTGATCGTCTATCCGATATTGTGATTCCACTATCACTTAATGCCTTTGATCTTTGTCTTGTTCTAGAAGACTTTTCATATGCATCAGATGTCTGGGGAATCAGAGACCTCAAATGTGACTCATTTATCAGGGTTTGAGCTTTATAAAATTTAGGTTTTATACTATCTTTTAACGTAGATGTAAAATTATCCAAGTGTGTACTTTTTGGAATATATCCTGGTGGTTTCAAAAGATCAGACGAATAATCTTGTATATTATAATCTATATATGTAGTCTTTTCTTTTTCCTTATATGACTTTGTATCAGTTTCTTGCTTACTAATGTGACCCACCTCAAGAACATTCTCATCTTTTATTAAGTATTTTTTCTCACTGTTTTCTTTTGTAACCATTTGACTTACATCATCACGCTTATCAATTGTCATAATAAGTCCTGTTTTTTCTTTTCTCGTTATAGATGAGTATTCATTTATAATTTCTTGATTTTTGATAACTTCTTTATCTGGTCTTTGCAAGTTTTTGTCACTTTTTTTCGTAATTTCTAAATTTAATTCCATTTCTGCATTTTTACTTCTGATATTTCCTTTATTCTCTTCAATGTAACTTATTAAATTTTCATTTCTCGCATTTGTTTCTTTGACACGGTTTTGCAAATTGTTTTCTGGTACGTCCAAAGTATTATCTAATCGAGGCTGAGTTTTTTCTTTTTGTTTATCTTTTACAGATCGTTTACTGACAATTTTCTTTTTCTTGATGTCCTCCGGGGGTGTAACCTTAACTTCTTCGTCAGGCCCAGCTGGTTTAGTCTCTTCTCTTGGCATTCCTCCACTTAAGCTTGTCAACTCTGTTTTTGTTTGAACTTCTAAACAAACTTCCATTGCTTTCGGTTTTTCACACTCCTCGCCTTCTCGATATTTGGATTGTTCCATTTCAACCAGACTTTTCTCTGTTTCTTCTGGTATAGTTTCATTTTTCTTATCATTTTTACTACTATCAACTTCTTTTTTTCCTATGTCATCTTCTTGAGGTTCGTTTTGTTCGTATACCTTAGATGATTCTCTATCAGAAATTTCTTGCTTATTGGTAATAGCAGTATCTGAATTAGTGCTCGAAGTCAATTCTAGTTTCCCGTCTACATTATCACATTTTTCTTTAGATTCCAAACCATTTCTTTTTTTTATCTGTTTTGATTTACTTTTACCAACTTCTTTCTTGTGGGTTGTTTCTTGTAATTTGTCTTCACTTTCTGCTAGTATTTTTTCCTTTGTTTCTTTACACGTTATATCTTGTGTACATTCCTCTGCTTTATTTGCAAAATCTACAGTTTCTTGTAAATGTTCAACTACTTTATTATCTACAACAGTGGACTCTTCAGGCTTCAGAACCACTGTACTCATCTTATCTTCATCATCAGTTAATGTTTTTATAATGCTCGCAGCACTCATAATTTCTTTCTCTCTGTTTATTTCTTCTATTTTTACTGGTTTCATTAACTGGATAGGTTCATTTTGAGAAGTAACTTCATCGGTAGGTGCATCTTCTTGTTCAATTTGTTTTTCACTTTCATATTTGTTATCAACGTCGTCGGTTTTACTTACATGTTGTAATTCTAGCTGGTCCGCTGTTAATTTTTCTTTAATAGGCTTTTGCTGTATTAGTTTTTCTTCAGTTTTAATCAATTTTTCACTTTCTAAATCACTTTGCTTTGATACACTTATTGGAACTACAACATCATCTTCATTATGTACTAATTTACCCTCCACAATATTTACAGTTTGCATGCTTGGGCCAACAATGTCAGATACAGCTTGTATAATATTTTTGTTCACATCCTTTTCCGCAGACCCCGACTCTTGTAATAACTCATTAGTATCTAGTACATAAATTTCATTTTCGTTTTTGTTTTTAACCTTATCAGGAACAATGGATTTATTTTCAATTACTTGTTTTTGCTCTTCCGTTTCTTCTATATCAGTGGCAACAATGACTTTATCTTGCTGTTTCGTATCTTCTGTAGGTTCTGTTGAAGTAGGTTTTTGTATATTTTTCTTCTTTTCTGCTACTTTTCCTTTTGTAACTAAAATATCCTCAGTTTGAGTTAATTTTGATATTTTTTCATTCAACGCTTCAGATATACAAAATATTTGTTTTGACAATTCATAAAAGAGCGAAACTTTTTCTTTAACTTCTATAATACGTTTTCCTTCAAACTCTGATAATATGTTTTCTACGTAATTCAAAGTATTTAACAAACTTTTGTTGAGTTCCATCTCCAAATCTAAATCAACTTTTGACGCAAGCAATAATGTATATAATGATGTAATAAGGTCATTGAGAATAATTTTTGTAAATGCTGCATCATTAGGTAATCTAGCTGTTTTGTCAAGATTTATATAAAATTTAATATCTCCAAAATGATTTAAAACCTTACGAAGCGATTTTCCTAAATGTTTCCAGTTTAATTTTTCATCAACTTTTGATAAAATCCCAATTTGTTTTAGTAAATGCAGAAAGTGTGCACAAGGCCGTCCATAATTTTCAAACATATATCGTTTTTGTATGCTATTTAAAGTACCGCGCATGTTTGACAAACAGCTATAAATTATATTAGAAGCTGAAATGATCTTATCTTTTACTTCTGCATCAACATTATCTATTGCCTCTATGTCCCTTTCTAAAGTGAATATTTTTTCTTCTATTTGATTTAAGCGTTGTAATACTTCAATACCTTTATCAATCAAAATATCGACATTTTCAGAAAATATACATTTTAAGACGTTAATATTTTCTTTTATTTCGTTAAAACTGTTCAAAAAATTTGTTAACTTTTTAACATTTCTACATTGATCTAGGATGTTTAATGAATCTAAAGCATGCTCTGAATCTTCTAAGCAACCTTTTCTGTTGCTATCGGATTGAATTTTTACTTCTTTTACTGTTGCAATGACTTTTATTTCTTTTATATTCGAAACCAAAGATAACAAAGTGGAACAAGCCTCTTTCAATAAATCTAGAGGACCTCCTTCATTTAATTGAAGTTGAACACTTCTCACGCTACACTCTAAGTCTTCTAGAGTTTCATTGAGAGTGTCATTTGTACTTCCATCATAATCTTGTTTTAGCTTAATAATTAAAATTTGCACTTCTTCTAGAATGTTGTTAATTGCCTCTGTACTTTCAATAGAAACTTCAGTAGAGCATAAATTTGTAAGATTATTCACTTCCTGTAACAAATTCTCCACTTCTTCTAAAGAATTTTCATCGGTTTTATTTGGCAATGTAGTAGATGTTCTTTCTAAAATGTAAAAGATTTTAACATCAGCAATATGTATTTAAATTATTTAGACATTTTTAAATGGTAGGTAGGGGGCAAGGAGTCGTAGCCATTTTCGTAACTACCGACGCCCATAGACATCCATATAGAGGCTATACAGATGCGCTACCCTCCTTTATCCTCCCACCACCATGGGCCACATTCTTATAAAATATTAAATTTTTCATATAAAATGATAAATTAATGTATCATTTATAATTTGTATTAGAAAAATATGTGTACCAACTTAAGTGTTTGTAACATCTCATTCCATAACCATGTAAATACCAATAACCATGTATGCAAATAAAATTAATAATATTATAAATGATATTATTTTTGAATAATTTGTGTATATATTTTGTATAAAATACGAAAATATGTGCTTATAGACGTACATATAACTAGTATAGATTAAAACTTACCATTATCTAATGAAACAGCTTCACTAATTTTAATTATCGGATATACATCTATTTTTAAATTTATTATAGATTTTATAATACTTTTTACTATATTACTTTCATTACTTATATTCTTTTCCTCAACATTATTTCTAAGTAAGCCTTGAAGCGCTTCCATAGAATTGTATAAATTTGTTGTGAACAATTTATTAATTTCACACTTATTTTCGACAATATTATTGTTCTCAGATCTCAAAGTTGACTGAGAATCAATTACACTATACAATAATGTTTTTGCAATATTTACTGATTCTCTAAGTTGATCTGTCAAAGGTAAACAAGTTTCTTCTACTCCTTCGAAACTTTTGTCTGCTGTGAATTCTTGTAAATGCTGTATTAATAATTGTTCTGAAAAAGATAAATTTAAGAATTATAAATTAAAGAGAAATTACTAATGATTCTCCTTATATATTGAAAGATAAATCGACGACAATGTTAAAAAAATAATTAAAAATGTGGTAAATATAAAGTAAAAATAAAAACAGGACACGTTTAGTAGTTATCGAGTAGGGTAGTGGGGCAGCTCCAGCTATCCTAGTTTGATTTTACTTGGAAGCTATTACATGGAGATTCTTCAAAGAGCGAAGGGCCAAAGATCGGAGAAAAGATACGATAAATTCTTATCTTAAATTAGTAGTTTGTGCTTCGAGCATTAAATTATATAAATAAATACTCTAACTAAAAAATATAATTTGTCACATGACTAGAGTTTACTCCTTAAGATCAAATACAATTCAAAATCCAAGGTCCATAAAAGATGTACAATGTACATGATCTATATGCGATAAAGAGTTTAGCTGGTTTTTCGATTGATCACTCGATAGTAATTTTTTTTTCGTAAGGTAAAACACGTCTTGAACATTATTTAAAGGAGTAAACACCAAATACATATAAGAAATGAAATTGGCTATATCAGAGATTCTTATAAGCAAGAAACTAGATGAGCTTTTATCATAATTCTGTTTAGTCATGACGACATTTTTATCTTTAGTATCTGTATAAAATTTCTTGCTGCTTCAACTTACCTTCTTTTATGTCGCTTATTTCTTCTTTTGGTTGTTCATCTATACTCGCTACTTCCACAACGGAAGGAGTTATTATTGAAATTACATCATTGTGTAAACGTTCAATGGTTTCCAAAATTTTATTGTGTTTTTTCATTTCAGACATAGACTGCAAATCTTCTTCTTTAGTAAATGTTTGTATGTGGATCATTTCTAAAGCTTCTTGTAATTTATATACTAGATGGGCTTGATTATCACCAATTTTTTCTATGGAAATATTTTGTGCTACCATACCAGGTACTACTTCCAATGTAGCTATACTATCACGTAATTCTTTTACAATATTCCCCAATTGTGATAGTTCTTCTATTTTAAAGTAAGGTATGGTTCCTTCTGTTTCCTCAGATAAATTGATGTAATCATCTATATGGTGCAAAAGGATTTGCACATTATCTGCAAATAATTGCAAAATAAAGAATTTGAATTTGAAAAATAAATGTTTGACGATAGAAATAATACATATCAGAAATTTAAAAGATACACGTTACACAGATTTTAGACTTCATAAAATATGTGGTTTAGAAGCCTTAGGAACAGTATTTTTATTAAAAAAAAATTATAGATAAAATGTAATATGTTACAAGAGCTAACTGATATAGAGATCGTGCATCGATCGTGATATCGTGCACATCTCTAGTAATAGGTGTTAACATAGATGAAATTACATTATAAAGAAATAAATTTAAACTTCCCCAGAAAATTTAAAATTAAAATTTGGTAAAGTGCTAAATAGACTCGAACACCAACGGTTCCGTACCCCCTTTTGCAAGCATGACAATTTATAAATGTTGCTAAACTTATTGGCTGCGCTTGCACTAATTTGGTAAAAAATATACCACATATTATATAAATTTCTTGTGGTTTTATTATTTAATATTATAGTAATTTATCATTTTCGGATTTGTTATTTAATTGGTAATAAAAATTCATACTTTTTGCCTAATTTTAGGATCTTAGAAAATATGTACATAAAAGGCTAACATTTATTGAGTATGTTTGTGTTGCCTTACAAGTGCGATTTTTTTTTTTTGCTTCTCGATTTTTATACCATCTATAGTCCACTTAATTGTATAGTGTATATGTTGTATGGATACATATGTCATTTTAAATTATTACTAATGAGCTGATATTTTTTTCTGTCGCTTTGTGGATATTACATTACATTGACGTATAATTAAAACAATTACGTTAATTTATAAAGCGCGTGGTTGGTTATCCTGGTCCTAAATACGAAACGGCTAAGGTAATATAATAGTAAGCTATCAGAATGAAATATTATCGCATGTGTAAAATAAGATTATTAGTAATTAATAGTAATTATTAGTAATGTTGTGGGTCCTGTATCAATACGTCAGGATGCTAATATAAAAAGTTACATTATCTTATTTGTAAGGTAATGTAACTTTTTAATAATGTAAGTGACATTTGATTATGACAATAGCAGTGTAAGAATATAAATGTTTAGTATTAGTATGAGCAAGAAATTACAATAATCTTGTAATCTGATGCATTTTATGTGATATGAGTTATGAAAATAAAATTTAAATTTACTTTCTGCTGTTTCATTGTTTTTATCTTCGCTGTTCATTTCGGCTACATTTGAAACATTTATGTTACCTAAAGAACCTTCTGCAATGACAACTTCTGAACCTTTTTCTGTTGCTTTCATTTCATGCATATTTTTTTTATTAGCAGTGTTATCAAAAACATTACATATTGTTAATTGAACCAAATCGTTTCGTAATTGCTCTAAGACTTCTTTGGTTTTTTCATACGTCGAATCTGCTGTATCAGACTTCAAATCTTTTGTCTTCATAGTAGTCTGCATTTGTATCGTTTCCAAAGTTTCTCGTAACTCTTTTGCCAATTCGGCTTGATGATAATCAATGTTTGTCATAGACCTATCTTGCGCCATTGTCCCGGACACGATTTTGATTACCGCAATGCTATCCCGTAATTCTTTTGCCATTTTTCTTGAATGTTTTAAGTCTTCTATTAAAATATGTGAAGTTGTATTTTCTGCAGTAACTTCAATATATTGATCTATATGTTTCAAGATTGTTTGTAAAGTATCTGTAAATAATTCAATGTTTGAATGTAAACTAAACCTACATAGGATAATAACGAAGGCAAAATATCTTTACACTATAGATTTTTAAATTAAAGTTAATAGTGTTATTAAAAGTTAAGTGTTTGCATGTTTACTTTGTGTTCCTTCTTGTTTTGTGTCTGGAGTATCAGTTTGGGTAGTATTTGTTGTAACTATTTTAACGTCCTGGTTATGGTCTGTATCGTCAAGCCTCAATTCGTTTTCCAGTGCTTGATCTAACAATGCTTGTAAAATACCTAAAACGCATTAATTCAGTTGCTCTCAAACAATAGTGGAATGATATTATTAAACGTTACAAAACAGAAAGCAGTTATTTGAACATGGCTGTAATCTAAGATATTGAATGACGTGTTCTGATATCTTAAATCTTAATAAAAAGCTTTTAGTTGTATTTTACTCAAGAAATTATTGAAATAAAATTTAAATTTACTTTGCTCTGTTTCACTGGTTATCGTTGCCTTATCTCTGTTGCCACTTTCAGTAGTGGCCACATTTGTAAAATTGATGGCGCCTAAGGAATCATCGGTAATGTCACGTTTTAATTTTTTTTCAGGTGCTTTCATTTCGTGCACTAATTTATTATTTGTCGTAATATCAATAACTTTAGGAACTGTTATTTGTAGTAAATCGTTTCGTAAATGCTCTATAACTTCATTGGATTTTGCATACATAACATTTTCTTTATCAGTCTTCAAGTCTCCTACCATGCTTAAAGTCTGAGTTTGTATCGTTTCCAGAGCTTCACGTAACTCTCTAACCAATTTAGCTTGATGAGAGTCGATGTTTAGCATAGAAATATCTTGGGCCATTGCACCGGGCACGATTTCGATAATCGCAATGCTATCGCGTAAATCTTTTGCCATTCTTCCCGATTGTTTTAAATCTTCTATTAAAATATGTGGAGATGCTTCTTCTGTAGTCACTTCAATATATTGATCTATATGTTTCAAGATTATTAGTAAGATATCTGTAAAAAGTCTCATGTTTGAATATCAATTTATTGGTAATAATCACAAAACCTAACCATGGTCTTAAAATAATGAAGGGAAAATGTTATGTTTACAGTGTACATGTTTTAATTAAAAATAAAGTGTTATTAAAAATTAAATATTTGCATGTTTACTTTGTGCTTGTTCTTGTTTAATGTCTGAAGTATCAGTTTCGGTAGCAGTTGTCATAATAGCTTTAAGGTCCTCGTTCTGTTCTAAGTCGACAAGTTTTAATTCTTCGTCCAGTGCTTGCTCTAACGATTCGTGTAATATACCTGAAACGTATTAATTATTTGTTCTAAGATAATCGTAAAATGGGATTATTAAATATTACAAAATTGAAAGCAGTTTTTTGAATACAGCTGTAATCTAAAAAATATTATAACGGCGGTTTCTAATACGTTTTTACAAAAGAAACTTTTGTGTATTTCATATAATTATTTAAATATAATTTAAAATTACTTTGATCTATTTCACCGCTTATATCATCTTTGTCAATAACAGTAGTGGCCACATTTGCAACATTTGTATCATCCAAAGGAACATCAGTAATGTCAGTTTTTAAATCTTTGTCAGGAGCTTTCATCTCTTGCGTTATATTATTATTTGCCGTAATATCAACAACTTTAGGAACTGTTATTTGTAGTAAATCGTTTCGTAAATGCTCTATAGCTTCATTGGTTTTTGCATACATCACATTTTCTTTATCAGACCTCAATTCTTCTGCCTTGCTTAAGGTCTGAGTTTGTATCGTTTCCAGAGCTTCACGTAACTCTCTAGCCAATTCGGCTTGATGAGAGTCAATGTTCAGCTTAGACATATCTTGCGCCATGTTGCCAGGCACGATTTCGGTAATCGCAATGCTATCCCGTAATTCTTTTGCTATTTTTCCTGTTTGTTTGAAGTCTTCTATTAAAATATGTGAAGATGCTTCTTCTGTAGTAACTTCAATATATTGATCTATATGTTTCAAGATTATTTCTAAGGTACCTGTAAAAAGTGGTATGTTTGAATATCGATGTGTTGGTAATAATCATAAGATCGAACCTACATCTGATAAAAATGGAGGTAAGTGTTAATAAAAATTAAACGTTTGCATGTTTACTTTGTGTTTGTTCTTGTTTTGTGTCTGAAGTATCAGTTTCGGTAGTAGATGTCGTAATATTTTTATAGTCCTCGTTCTCTTTAGATTCTACAAGTTTAAATTCTTGATCCAGTGCTTGCTCTACCGGTTCGTGTAACACACCTGAAACGCATCATTTTTTTAAACTTTGACAATCGTGAAATAAGATAAGCAGGCGTCATAGAACAAAAGCAGTTATTAGTATATAGCTATAATCTAAGAAATCTAGGACTGCATATTCTGATGGCTTTTTTTAACACACATTTATTTGTATGTTTAGTCATAAAATTATGAAATTAAATTTAAATTTACTTTGCTCTATTTCACTGGTTACAACATCGTTGCAAATTTCAGCAGTCGCCACTTTTGCAACATTTGTGGCATCCAAAGAAGCATCTGTAATGTCAGCTTTTAATTCTTTATCTGGTGCTTTCATCTCTTGCCTTATATTATTATTTGTCGTGTTATCAATAACATTAGGGAGCGTTATTTCTACTAAATCGTTTCGTAATTGTTCTATGACTACATTGATTTTTTCATACATCACATTTCCTTTATCAGACTTCAAATCTTCTGCCTTGCCTAAGGTCTGAGTTTGTATCGTTTCCAAAGCTTCACGTAACTCTCTTGCCAATTTGGCTTGATGAGAGTCACTGTTTAGCTTAGACATATCTGGCGCCATGTTACCAGGCACGATTTCGGTAATCGCAATGCTATCCCGTAATTCTTTTGCCATTCTTCCTGATTGTTTCAGGTCTTCTATTAAAATATGTGAAGATGCTTCTTCTGCAGTAACTTCAATATATTGATCTATATGTTTCAAGATTATTTGTAAGGTATCTGTAAAAAGTTGCATGTTTGAATATCGATATGTTGGTAATAATCATAAAACTGAACCGACGTCTGATAATAACGAAGGCAAAATGTAATGTTTACAGTGTACATTTTTTAATTAAAATTATTAATGTTAATAAAAAATAAATGTTTGCATGTTTACTTTGTGTTTGTTCTTGTTTTGTGTCTGAAGTATCAGTTTCGGTAGCAGATGCCGTAATACATTTAAAGTCCTCGCTCTCTTCAGATTCGACAAGTTTTAATTCGTGATCTAGTGCTTGTTCTATCGATTTGTGTAACACACCTGGAACGTATTATTATTTTATCTCAAAAATCGTAAAATAAGATTATTAATCGTTATAGAACAAAAGACAGTTATTAGAATATAGATATAATACAAGAAATAAAGGACTACGTATAATGATAAGTGTTTTTACAAAAAAAAACATTTATTTGTATGTTTAGTCATAAAATATCAAAATAAATTTAAATTTACTTTGCTCTATTTCACTGTTTACATCATCGTTGCAAATTGCAGCAGTGGCCACTTTTGCAACATTTGTGGTATCCAAAGAAGCGTCTGTAATGTCAGCTTTTAATTCTTTATCTGGTGCTTTCATATCTTGCCTTATATTATTATTTGTCGTGTTATCAATAACATAAGGGACCGTTATTTGTACTAAATCGTTTCGTAATTGTTCTATGACATCATTGGCTTTTTCATACATCACATTATCTTTATCAGACTTCAATTCTTCTGCCTTGCTTAAGGTCTGAGTTTGTATCGTTTCCAGAGCTTCACGTAACTCTCTTGCCAATTCGGCTTGATGAGAGTCAATGTTTAGCTTAGACATATCTTTCGCCATGTTGCCAGGCACGATTTCGGTAATTACAATGCTATCCCGTAGTTCTTTTGCCATTCTTCCTGATTGTTTCAAGTCTTCTATTAAAATATATGAAGATGCTTCTTCTGTAGTAACTTCAATATATTGATCTATATGTTTCAAGATTATTTGTAAGGTATCTGTAAAAAGTGGCATGTTTGTATATCAATATGTTGTTAATAATCATAAAATCTAAGCTCCGTCTGATAATAATGAAGGCAAAATGTAATGTTTACAGTGTACATTTTTTAATTAAATTTATTAGTGTTAATAAAAAATAAATGTTTGCATGTTTACTTTGTGTTTGTTCTTGTTTTGTGTCTGAAGTATCAGTTTCGGAGGCAGATGCCGTAATACATTTAAAGTCCTCGCTCTCTTCAGATTCGACAAGTTTTAATTCTTGATCTAGTGCTTGTTCTATCGATTTGTGTAACACACCTGAAACGTTTTATTATTTTATCTCAAACAATTGTAAAATAAGATTATTAAACGTTAGAGACCAAAAGACAGTTATTAGAATATAGATGTATTACAAGAAATAAAGGACTGCGTATTCTGATAAGTAGTGTTGGGTAGGACACGTTACGAAAAAGAGTTTGTAAGAGGTGCCTCATTTTTGTAATGAGCCATTACATTGTCCCACTTCAAATGAGGCGAAGCGTTCGGACGTTCTGACGTCTGAAGATCACTTTATTTTGAGTTAACATGACATTTGATGTCATCGTCGTACTTTTAAGAAAAGAGGTGTTTGTAAGGCTCCACAGTACAATGATTTAAGAGATGGGTTAAATTAAATGTTAATGCTGATGACAATCTCTTACTTGAATGATTGTAAATATTTATAAAATGAGTGTTTTGTTGTTTACAAATTATTCTTCTATTTATAATTAGGTAAGTTTATCTCTCTGTTCACTATTTTGTAGATATCTCCTTCAATAACAATAAATAATACGAATACAATTAAACAATTAATATAAAAAGAATAAATTTTTTGTGTAGTTGTGCTCATAAAACACGCGCTCAAAATTAAAGAAGAACGGCAGGCTACGTACAACCTATTTTTTTGTTCTTATGTTATATAATTTGTACCATTTATAAAGGCAATTAAGACATTTGTTTTCGTATAAGTGTACTATTTTAAAAGTTCGTATTATTAGAAAAAAGAATTAAAAGAATTGAATAATCAAACGCAATGAAAGCATAAACTAAACGCAGTTATGCATTAAAAAGTTGCCATATGTAAAATAATACAAATATCAAAATGATGAATAATTTTTAAGAAATAGAAATAAAGTAAAAGTATCAAGCCGAACGAAAGAGCCAAAATAATCTTTACTTGGGCGTATGGCATGCGGCCTTGCCTATGCGGAACACACTAACGTTCCATAAGGTTTTTACTAACATAACCTTAGAAAATTAAGCTGGTTCTAACTTTTATTTCCGAACTTCTAAAAATATAAGAATTTAAAATGGGTTTGTATATAATATTATCTACCCATTAAAACAAAAATATCACATAACATGATAATTATTAGGCGTACGAAACTCCCAAACAAACCTGCCATTCACATTAAAATTTGAATAATTCGAGACAACACACGTAAAATTCGCGCCAACGGTTTGTCATGTTATTAGTTGCTCACGTCTCTTTCCCTCTCTAGAGCTGTAAGGTAACGGCGAGTGAGTAAGACTCATCCTCATCGCGACTACCGCGACAAAACATTTAAAGCGGTACAAACTATAAATTTGAGCCGCTCTTACATTTTGACGTCATGTTTGGGACAAATGTCGCGCCTCTTGTATCCCATACTCAACACTACTGATAATTTTTTTACAAAAAAAAAAAACATTTATTTGTATGTTTAGTCATAAAATTATGAAATTAAATTTAAATTTACTTTGCTCTATTTTACTGGTTACATCGTCGTTGCAAATTTCAGCAGTCGCCACTTTTGCAACATTTGTGGCATCCAAAGAAGCATCTGTAATGTCAGCTTTTAATTCTTTTTCTGCTGCTTTCATATCTTGCCTTATATTATTATTTGTCGTGTTATCAATAACATAAGGGACCATTATTTGTACTAAATCGTTTCGTAATTGTTCTATGACTACATTGGTTTTTTCATACATCACATTTTCTTTATCAGACTTCAAACCTTCTGCCTTGCCTAAGGTCTGAGTTTGTATCGTTTCCAAAGCTTCACGTAACTCTCTTGCCAATTCGGCTTGATGAGAGTCAATGTTTAGCTTAGACATATCTGGCGCCATGTTGCCAGGCACGATTTCGGTAATCGCAATGCTATCCCGTAATTCTTTTGCCATTCTTCCTGATTGTTTCAAATCTTCTATTAAAATATGTGAAGATGCTTCTTCTGTAGTAACTTCAATATATTGATCTATATGTTTCATGATTATTTGTAAGGTATCTGTAAAAAGTGGTATGTTTGAATATCGGTATGTTGGTAATAAGCATAAAATCGAACCTACATCTGATAATAATGAAGGCAAAATGTTATGTTTACAGTGTACATTTTACAATTAAAATTATTAGTGCTAATAAAAATAAAATTTTTGCATGTTTACTTTGTGTTTGTTCTTGTTTTGTGTCTGAAGTATCAGGTTCGGTAGCAGATGCCGTAATATTTTTAAAGTCCTCGTTCTCTTCAGATTCGATCAGTTTTAATTCTTGATCTAGTGCTTGCTCTAATGATTCGTGTATCACACCTGAAACGTTATATTATTTTTATCTCAAACAATCGTAAAATAAGATTATTAATCGTTATAAAACAAAAGATAGTTATTAGAATATAGATATAATACAAAAAATAAAGGACTGCGTATTCTGGTAAGTGTTTTTACAAATAAAACATTTATTTGTATGTTCAGTCGTAAAATTATCAAAATAAATTTAAATTTACTTTGCTCTATTTCACTGGTTACATCATCGTTGCAGATTTCAGCAGTGGCCAATTTCGCAACATTTGTGGCATCTGAAGAAGCATCTGTAATGTCTGCTTTTAATTCTTTTTCTGGAGCTTTCATCTCTTGCGTTATATTATTATTTGTTGTGTTATCAATAACATTAGGGGCCGTTATTTGTACTAAATCGTATCGTAATTGTTCTATGACATCATTGGCTTTTTCATACATCACATTATCTTTATCAGACTTCAATTCTTCTGCCTTGCTTAAGGTCTGAATTTGTATCGTTTCCAGAGCTTCACGTAACTCTCTTGCCAATTCGGCTTGATGAGAGTCAATGTTTAGCTTAGACATATCTTGCGCCATGTTGCCAGGCACGATTTCGGTAATCGCAATGCTATCCCGTAGTTCTTTTGCCATTCTTCCTGATTGTTTCAAGTCTTCTATTAAAATACGTGAAGATGCTTCTTCTGTTGTAACTTCAATATATTGATCTATATGTTTCAAGATTATTTGTAAGGTATCTGTAAAAAGTGGCATGTTTGAATATCAATATGTTGTTAATAATCATGAAATCTAAGCTCCGTCTGTTAATAATGAAAGCAAAATATAATGTTTACACTGTACATTTTTTTATTAAAATTATTAGTGTTAACAAAAAATTAATGTTTGCATGTTTACTTTGTGTTTGTTCTTGTTTTGTGTCTGAAGTATCAGTTTCGATAGCAGATGCCGTAATACATTTAAAGTCCTCGCTCTCTTGAGATTCGACAAGTTTAAATTCTTGATCTAGTGCTTGTTCTAACGATTCGTGTAACACACCTGAAACGTATTATTATTTTATCTCAAACAATCGTAAAATAAGATTATGAAACGTTATAGAACAAAAGACAGCTATTAGAATATAGATATAATACAAGAAATAAAGGACTGCGTATTCTGATAAGTTTTTTTACAAAAAAAAAACATTTATTTGTATGTTTAGTCATAAAATTATCAAAATAAATTTAAATTTACTTTGCTCTATTTTACTGGTTACATCGTCGTTGCAAATTTCAGCAGTCGCCACTTTTGCAACATTTGTGGCATCCAAAGAAGCATCTGTAATGTCAGCTTTTAATTCTTTTTCTGGAGCTTTCATCTCTAGCGTTATATTATTATTTGTTGTGTAATCAATAACATTAGGGGCCGTTATTTGTACTAAATCGTTTCGTAATTGTTCTATGATCTCATTGGCTTTTTCATACATCACATTATCTTTATCAGACTTCAATTCTTCTGCTTTGCTTAAGGTCTGAGTTAGTATCGTTTCCAGAGCTTCACGTAACTCTCTTGCCAATTCGGCTTGATGAGAGTCAATGTTTAGCTTAGACATATCTTGCGCCATGTTGCCAGGCACGATTTCGGTAATCGCAATGCTATCCCGTAGTTCTTTTGCCATTCTTCCTGATTGTTTCAAGTCTTCTATTAAAATATGTGAAGATGCTTCTTCTGTAGTAACTTCAATATATTGATCTATATGTTTCAAGATTATTTGTAAGGTATCTGTAAAAAGTGGCATGTTTGAATATCAATATGTTGTTAATAATCATAAAATCTAAGCTCCGTCTGTTAATAATGAAAGCAAAATATAATGTTTACACTGTACATTTTTTAATTAAAATGATTAGTGATAACAAAAAATTAATGTTTGCATGTTTACTTTGTGTTTGTTCTTGTTTTGTGTCTGAAGTATCAGTTTCGATAGCAGATGCCGTAATATTTTTAAAGTCCTCGCTCTCTTGAGATTCGACAAATTTAAATTCTTGATCTAGTGCTTGTTCTAACGATTCGTGTAACACACCTGAAACGTATTATTATTTTATCTCAAACAATCGTAAAATAAGATTATTAATCGTTATAGAACAAAAGACAGCTATTAGAATATAGATATAATACAAGAAATAAAGGACTGCGTATTCTGATAAGTTTTTTTACAAAAAAAAACATTTATTTGTATGTTTAGTCATAAAATTATGAAATTAAATTTAAATTTACTTTGCTCTATTTTACTGGTTACATCGTCGTTGCAAATTTCAGCAGTCGCCACTTTTGCAACATTTGTGGCATCCAAAGAAGCATCTGTAATGTCAGCTTTTAATTCTTTTTCTGCTGCTTTCATATCTTGCCTTATATTATTATTTGTCGTGTTATCAATAACATAAGGGACCATTATTTGTACTAAATCGTTTCGTAATTGTTCTATGACTACATTGGTTTTTTCATACATCACATTTTCTTTATCAGACTTCAAATCTTCTGCCTTGCCTAAGGTCTGAGTTTGTATCGTTTCCAAAGCTTCACGTAACTCTCTTGCCAATTCGGCTTGATGAGAGTCAATGTTTAGCTTAGACATATCTTGCGTCATGTTGCCAGGCACGATTTCGGTAATCGCAATGCTATCCCGTAGTTCTTTTGCCATTCTTCCTGATTGTTTCAAGTCTTCTATTAAAATATGTGAAGATGCTTCTTCTGTAGTAACTTCAATATATTGATCAATATGTTTCAAGATTATTTGTAAGGTATCTGTAAAAAGTGACATGTTTGAATATCAATATGTTGGTAATAATCATGAAATCTAAGCTCCGTCTGTTAATAATGAAAGCAAAATGTAATGTACATTTTTTAATTAAAATTATAAGTGTTAATAAAAAATTAATGTTTGCATGTTTACTTTGTGTTTGTTCTTGTTTTGTGTCTGAAGTATCAGTTTCGGTAGCAGATGCCGTAATACATTTAAAGTCCTCACTCTCTTCAGATTCGACAAGTTTTAATTCTTGATCTAGTTGTTGCTCTAATGATTCGTGTAACACACCTGAAACGTATTATCTTTTTTTTCTTAAACAGTCGTTAAATAAGATTATTAAACTTTAGAGACCAAAAGACAGTTATTAGAATATAGATATAATACAAGAAATAAAGGACTGTGTATTCTGATAAGTGTTTTTACAAAAAAAAAAACATTTATTTGCATGTTCAGTCATAAAATTATCAAAATAAATTTAAATTTACTTTGCTCTATTTCACTGGTTACATCATCGTTGCAGATTTCAGCAGTGGCCAATTTTGCAACATTTGTGGCATCTGAAGAAGCATCTGTAATGTCTGCTTTTAATTCTTTTTCTGGTGCTTTCATCTCTTGCGTTATATTATTATTTGTCGTATTATCAATAACATTAGGGACCGTTATTTGTACTAAATCGTTTCGTAATTGTTCTATGACTTCATTGGTTTTTTCATACATCACATTTTCTTTATCAGACTTCAATTCTTCTGCCTTGCTTAAGGTCTGAGTTTGTATCGTTTCCAGAGCTTCACGTAACTCTCTAGCCAATTCGGCTTGATGAGAGTCAATGTTTAGCTTAGACATATCTTGCGCCATGTTGCCAGGCACGATTTCGGTAATCGTAATGCTATCCCGTAGTTCTTTTGCCATTCTTCCTGATTGTTTCAAGTCTTCTATTAAAATATGTGAAGATGCTTCTTCTGTAGTAACTTCTATATATTGATCAATATGTTTCAAGATTATTTGTAAGGTATCTGTAAAAAGTTGCATGTTTGAATATCGATATGTTGGTAATAATCATAAAATCTAAGCTCCGTCTGTTAATATTGAAAGCAAAATATAATGTTTACACTGTACATTTTTTTATTAAAATTATTAGTGTTAATAAAAAATTAATGTTTGCTTGTTTACTTTGTGTTTGTTCTTGTTTTGTGTCTGAAGTATCAGTTTCGGTAGCAGATGCCGTAATACATTTATAGTCCTCGCTGTCTTCAGATTCGACAAGTTTTAATTCTTGATCTAATGCTTGTTCTAACGATTTGTGTAACACACCTGAAACATATTATTATTTTATCTCAAACAATCGTAAAATAAGATTATTAATCGTTATAGAACAAAAGACAGCTATTAGAATATAGATATAATACAAGAAACAAAAGGACGGCGTATTCTGATAAGTGTTTTTACAAAAAAAAACATTTATTTGTATGTTTAGTCATAAAATTATCAAATTAATTTAAATTTACTTTGCTCTATTTCACTGGTTACATCATCGTTGCAAATTTCAGCAGTGGCCAATTTTGCAACATTTGTGGCATCTGAAGAAGCATCTGTAATGTCTGCTTTTAATTCTTTTTCTGGAGCTTGCATCTCTTGCGTTATATTATTATTTGTTGTGTTATCAATAACATTAGGGGCCGTTATTTGTACTAAATCGTTTCGTAATTTTTCTATGACTTCATTGGTTTTTTCATACATCACATTTTCTTTATCAGACTTCAATTCTTCTGCCTTGCTTAAGGTCTGAGTTTGTATCGTTTCCAGAGCTTCACGTAACTCTCTAGCCATTTCGGCTTGATGAGAGTCAATGTTTAGCTTAGACGTATCTTGCCCCATGTTGCCAGGCACGATTTCGGTAATCGAAATGCTATCCCGTAATTCTTTTGCCATTCTTCCTGATTGTTTCAAGTCTTCTATTAAAATATGTGAAGATGCTTCTTCTGTTGTAACTTCAATATATTGATCTATATGTTTCATGATTATTTGTAAAGTATCTGTAAAAAGTGGTATGTTTGAATATCGATATGTCGGTAATAATCATAAAACTGAACCGATGTGTGATAATAACGAAAGCAAAATTTAATGTTTACACTGTACATTATTAATTAAAATTATTAGTGTTAATATAAAATAAATTTTTGCATGTTTACTTTGTGTTTGTTCTTGTTTTGAGTCTGAAGTATCAATTTCGGTAGCAGATGCCGTAATATTTTTAAAGTCCTCGTTCTCTTCAGATTCAACAAGTTTTAGTTCTTGATCTAGTGCTTGCTCTAACGATTCGTGTAATACACCTGAAACGTATTATCTTTTTTTATCTTAACAGTCGTTAAATAAGATTATTAAACGTTACAAACCAAAAAGCAGTTATTAACATATAGCTATAATCTAATAAATAAAGCAATGCGTATTCTGATATGTTTTTATACAAAAAAAAACATTTAATTGTATATTTAGTCATAAAATTATCAAAATAAATTTAAATTTACTTTGCTCTATTTTACTGGTTACATCATCGTTGCAAATTTCAGCAGTGGCCACTTTTGCAACATTTGTGGCATCTAAAGAAGCATCTATAATGTCAGCTTTTAATTCTGTTTCTGGTGCTTTCATCTCTTGCGTTATATTATTATTTTTCCTGTTATCAATAACATAAGGGACCGTTATTTGTACTAAATCGTTTCGTAATTGTTCTATGACTTCATTGGTTTTTTCATACATCACATTTTCTTTATCAGACTTCAATTCTTCTGCTTTGCTTAAGGTCTGAATTTGTATCGTTTCCAGAGCTTCACGTAACTCTCTAGCCATTTCGGCTTGATGAGAGTCAATGTTTAGCTTAGACATATCTTGCGCCATGTTGCCAGGCACGATTTCGGTAATCGCAATGTTATCTCGTAATTCTTTTGCCATTCTTCCTGATTGTTTCAAGTCTTCTATTAAAATATGTGAAGATGCTTCATCTGTTGTAACTTCAATATATTGATCTATATGTTTCATGATTATTTGTAAAGTATCTGTAAAAAGTGGTATGTTTGAATATCGATATGTTGGTAATAATCATAAAACTGAACCGACGTCTGATAATAACGAAGGCAAAATGTAATGTTTTTACTGTACATTTTTAATTAAAATTATTAGTGTTAATATAAAATAAATTTTTGCATGTTTACTTTGTGTTTGTTCTTGTTTTGAGTCTGAAGTATCAATTTCGGTAGCAGATGCCGTAATATTTTTAAAGTCCTCGTTCTCTTCAGATTCGACAAGTTTTAATTCTTGATCTAGTGCTTGCTCTAACGATTTGTGTAACACACCTGAAACGTATTATCTTTTTTTATCTTAACAGTCGTTAAATAAGATTGTTGAACGTTAGAGACCAAAAAGCAGTTATTAACATATAGCTATAATTTAATAAATAAAGCAATGCGTATTCTGATATGTTTTTATACAAAAAAAAACATTTAATTGTATGTTTAGTCATAAAATTATCAAAATAAATTTAAATTTACTTTGCTCTCTTTCACTGGTTACATTATCGTTGCAAATTTCAGCAGTGGCCACTTTTGCAACACTTGTGGCATCTAAAGAAGCATCTGTAATGTCAGCTTTTAATTCTTTTTCTGGTGCTTTCATCTCTTGCGTTATATTATTATTTGTCCTGTTATCAATAACATAAGGGACCGTTATTTGTACTAAATCGTTTCGTAATTGTTCTATGACTTCATTGGTTTTTTTATACATCACATTTTCTTTATCAGACTTCAATTCTTCTGCCTTGCTTAAGGTCTGAGTTTGTATCGTTTCCAAAGCTTCACGTAACTCTCTTGCCAATTCGGCTTGATGAGAGTCAATGTTTAGCTGAGACATATCTTGCGCCATGTTGCCAGGCACGATTTCGGTAATCGCAATGCTATCCCGTAATTCTTTTGCCATACTTCCTGATTGTTTCAAGTCTTTTATTAAAATATGTGAAGATGCATCTTCTGTAATAACCTCAATATACTGATCTATATGTTTTATAAATAATTGTAAGGTATCTGAAAAAAATTACATGTTTTAATTTGAATCAAAATAACAGAAAACGCTTCCTCCTTTTGTTCTTTAGTAGTAGTAGTTTTCCTTCTTCTCTTCATATAAGAAGCTCTTATTTTAAGAAGAGGATAATAAAGTAGACCGAAGAGCAGATATCTCACTTTATTGGCTTCGATTAAATCGTTTGGGTTCATCTCGGCTATATTTGTATTAAAAAGTAGTGTTCTGATATTAAGAAGTAGTGCCACACTACATGTTTCTATGCAGCTAAGTTGGGCCGGCACGACCGGGGAGGTACCTCTCGCTTACTCGAGACCGGCGTAGAGTAGCAGTTGTGCTGTCGCGTTTCGTGCGGTGTCTAAGTAGCCGGTGGCGTGTAGAGGTAGAAGGAGAAAGGACGGCAGCGCATCTGTATAACCTCTATAGTCTATTCGGATGTCTGTGGGAGTCTGAAATCATGAAAATGGCTTCCACTGTTTGTTTGTCCCCTGTACCATAAAATAATATTAGTTCAGAGACTGTTACGATCTCAGCTTAAAAAAAAAATTTGTAAATACTTCATCAAGTGTGCGTAATAACAATCAAGCAAAATCTACATGCAGCAGTAACATAAGATATTAACAACAAAAAGTTTAAATAAATATTGATTTACTTTTGTCCTTTTCTTGGCCTGAGGAAACAATTTCGGATGCAGTGGTTATTGTGACCACTTCTACGTCTTTAGTTTCTTCTACAACGGTTACTTTTAATCCTTCTGGCATGGGTTCAGTGACTTCTACTAACTCAACTGAAAAATAACAATATGCAACAGGTTCATGAAATATGCGTTATTACAAACAGACATTATTTAAATGCAGAAATTGACAACACTAAATAAATATTGATTTACTTTGGTCCTTTTCTTGATCTGAGGAAAGAATGTCAGTAGTACTTGATTTCGTGATAACTTCTACGTCTTTAGTTTCTTCTACAACGCTTACTTGCAATCCTTCTGGCATCGATTCAGAGGCTGCTACTATATCAACTGAAAAATAATAATTTCGAACAGGTTCATCAAATATGCCTTATTACAAACAGACAGTATCTAAATGTAGATATTAATAACACAGGGTTTAAACACATATTGATTTACTTTGGTCCTTTTCTTGATCTGAGGAAAGAATTTCAGAAGTAGTTGATAATTTGATCACTTCCACGTCTTCAGTTTCTTCTACAATGCTCACATTGAATTCTTCCGACATTCGTTCAGTGACTCCTATTACCTCATCTGAAAAAAGATATTTGTAACTGCCTTATAAAATATGCATTTTCATAAACGGATAATTTTGAATACAGCTCGACATTAAATATTAATAACAAAAGGTTTAAATAAATATTGATTTACTTTGGTCCTTTTCTTGATCTGACGAATGAATTTCAAAAGCTGATTTTGAAACTATTTCCACGGCCTTAGTTTCTTCTAAAACTTTTAATTCATCAGACGTTGGCTTAGTGACAGCTACTGTCTCAACTGAAAAAAGAAAAAAGAAACATTTTCAACTACCTCTAAAATAACAAAATGAAATGTCTAAAAGTAGTTAATTTGTCATGAGGCATCATCAGTTGATGCCAACAAAAGGAAAATTGATAGAAATGAAAATATATTTACTTTGCTCTTTTTCTTGGTCTACGGAAATAATTTCCGATGAAGTTGATTTTGTGACCATTTCCACGTCTTTAGTTTCTTCCACAATGCTTACTTTTAATTCTTCTGACATCGGTTCAGTGGCTGCTACTACCTCAACTGAAAAAAAAGTGTAACTGCTTCATGAAATATGCGTCATAACAAACGGACAATATTAAAATGCTGCTCGACATCAGATATTAATAATACAGAGTTTAAATAAATATTCATTTACTTTGGTCCTTTAATTTTGAGGAAACAATTTCAGAAGTAGTTGATTGCGTTACTAATTTCACGTCCTTCTTTTTTTCTTCAACGCTTACTTTTAATTGATCAGACGTTGGCTCAGTGGTTGTTACTGCCTCGACTGGAAAAAAATGTAACGTAACATTTGCATCTGCCTCATTAAATACTCGCAAAAACAGACGATCAATACTTAAAGATTCATCATCCTGAGGCATGATTATAATGGCATGATCATGATTTCATGAATCATCACCATACAATACCAACAAAAAAGTAATTTAAATTAATGTTCATTTACTTTGTTCTTTATCTTGGTCTGAAGATACAATGTCATATGCAGTAGATTTTGGGATCACTTCTGAGCCTTTAGTTTCTTTTACAACGTTTACTTTTAGTTCTTCCGGCATCGGTTCAGTGACAGTTACTACCTCAACTAGAAAAATATATTTGTTACAGATTCATAAAATATGCGATATAACAAAAAGACTATATTCAAACGCAGTACGACAGTAGATATTAATAACAAAAAGTTTAAATAAATATTGCTTTACTTTGGTCCTTTTCTTGATCTGATGAAACAATTTCAGAAATAGTTGATTTTGTAACTATTTCCACATCTTTAGTTTCTTCTCCAATGCTTACTTTTAATTCATCAGACGTCGGTTCAGTGACAGCTTTTGTATTAACTGAAAAAACAAAAAGAATTAATAACATTTAAAAATGCTGAAATATGGGCAATAACAAACTGTTCATATCTGCGGATGTTTGTGGGCGTCGGTAGTCATGAAAATGGCCCCGGCTGCTCGTTTGCCCTCCTATATCAATAAAAAAAAAAGAAGATTTACTTTAAAAAAGAATGTAGATAGACGTGTTATTGGATGTCTACAGTTAATATGTCATAAGAAGTCAACATATAATACCAATCAAAAGATAGTTAATAAAATGAATGTATATTGTTTTTACTTTGCTCGTTTTCTTGGTCGGAGGAAATAATTTCAGATGCAGTTGTTTTTGTGACCACTTCCACATCCTTAGTTTCTTCAACAACGCTTACTTTTATTTCATCTGTGATTGCTACTGCCTCAGTGATTACTACTTCCTCAACTGGAAAAAAACTTAGGTAAACATTTGCAACTTCTTCATAAAATACTCACAATAACAAATGGCCAATATCTAAAGATGGTTTGTCATGCGGCATCACAAAATAATCCTAAGAAAAGGATAATTTAAATAAAGGTTTATTTACTTTGGTCTTTTTCTTGATCTGAGAAAACAACTTCAGATTCAATTGATTTTGTAACTTCCACGTCCTTCGTTTTGTCTTCAACGTTTTCTTTTAATTCTTCTGGTATTGGTTCAGTAACTCCTACTATTTTCACTGAAAAGAAACGCAAACAAAACATTTGTACCTGTTCCATAAAAGTACATAGTAAAAACAGGCCAATGTTTAATGCAGCTTGATAGAATACAACACATAAGAACCTATTAACATAACAAACTATTTACCTTTATCCATTTCTTGGTCTGAAGAAACAATTTCAGATGTAGTTGATTTTGCAACCATTTTCACGCTATCAGTTGTCTCTACAGAGCTTATTTTCAAATCTTCGTACGTTGGCTCACTGACTGCCACTTCATCAACTGAAAAAAGACACATCTGTAAATGTTACATGAAATATGCTTAATAACAAAATATCAATATTTAAAAGTAGCTTGTAATCATGTATCGTCATGTAATAACCACAAAAAGTTAATTTATATAAATATTGATTTACTTTGATCTTTTTCTGAATCGAAGACAACAATTTCTGAAGCAGGTGATTTTGTAACCATTTCGATATCCTTAGTTTCTTCTACATCGCCTTCTTGTAATTCTCCTGGTGTTGACTCAATGACTATCTCATCTAAAAACAAATAATTAAATAACCATAACAATGATTATAATATTGTAAAGAAGGAAAGATAATACACAATATATTATAGGTTTGCATAGGTCAGACTCAGTGGAAACAACATCAGATGCAGCTGGCTTTCCAAACAATTCGACGTCTTTAATTATTTCTAACACGCTTACATTTAAGTTTTCTGAAGTGAGTTCAGTGCCTGATACTATCTCGACTACAAAAATAAGAATAATTTGTAACTATTACATGAAATACATGATAGAACACAAAAGGCTACAAAAGACAAACTGTAGTTAGGTACTGATTTAAAGACAGTTTGCTTTTGATATCATGAGATAATAGCAACAAAAATATAATTTCAATAAATGAAGATTTACTTTCGTCCTTTCCTTTTTCAGTAGAATAAGTTTCAAACGTAGTTAATGTCACTTCGATATCTTCAATTTGTTCTTTATTCGATTCTTCTGGCGTCATCTCAGGGAGAGTTACTGTCTCAACTGAAAAAAAAATCACTCTCGTGTGTATCTGCTTTATTAAATTAGTATTTCACTCGTAAAGCCTATCGCGTATCTCAAGGGAATCTTTCTTTTGCATTATGTAAAGAAAGTCACGCTTTCTCGGTCAAAATAAATAATGCTATATGCTATATAAGTCCTCAGAAATAAAACAATACAATACAGTACATTGTAAGAATAGTCATCTAAGAAAATCATAACTGACACATTTCAAAAATACTAAAAAACACCCATAATCTATTTTTTTTCTTAATAAAGTAATTTTTTTACACACTAATAAAAATCTGCGAGAATGTAAGAATCGAGAAGAAGAAAAGAGAAAAAATACGTATATTCCGAGGTAAAACGCTCTCAGCGTTACTGTTTCACACGATTTTATACAGCATACTTTTGGAGTTCACTCCTAAAAAAGTGACAAGTCCAGGTATGAACAATATCAGAAGAGTAGCTCTCTTCTTATATTGTATGCGTAGTATCGTAATATCGCGCAACCTCTATCGTTTGTGTTGTGTAACTGTATTTTTTTTTTCGTAATTGAATATGTTTAATAATGATATTAAGCTCCTTTAATATAAAAGCACAATTTCTTAACTTCAAGGATATAAAACCTACCACAATACAATATATCTTTATTTGTCTCAATCACAATTTTCAGAACAGCAACAATACATCATATCCCAATCATAGTACATTGTACAATATATTGATCTTAATTAGAGTGATAAATTGTGATGAGAGGCTGGTGTCTATACTAGGTTAATACCTGTGTTATTGATCACCATATTTTTTTTTTCTATTTTTGTTTTTTTTATCTCGAAAGAACTACTGGAGAGATGATTTATACATATAAACTGTAGTTACTATTACGGTCTTTTATATGCAGTAAAAAAGATATATTGTGATATAGTGTGCACGGGCCCGAATCTGGAGTTCACTTAAGCTTAAGAACGAACATAATTCTGAAATAAATAGTCTAAGCGATGTAAGTGCAGGAAATTGTAAAACGTAAATGTTTCACACAATTTTATCCCCTAGATGTACTAAGAAATAAATCGCTTAAACATATGTAATTGCTTTATAAAGTAGGTGTAACGAATGGCTAACATTAAAAGACAGATGCACATAAATTAACATACACAATGTAACGGCTTAAAAATTATAGAAATATATCAAAGATTTACTTTGGCTCTTTTCCAGGTCACCGGTTTCAACATCAGAGGTACTTAATTGTTTAACTATTTCCACGTCTTTAAATTGTTCTACAACTTCTGACATCGGCTCTATGACTGCTTCGACCTCAACTGAAAAAAAGGAAACATATACTATCAATCAAATATGCATAATAACATTAACATATAGTTTGGTAAAAACGAAGTATTCTAAAATATCACATGCTTCCAATGTATACTTTATAAATAAAATTTAAGTCAACGACAGCCTTAATATGTAGTTTATTAATCACTACACGTGGTCTGTATAACACATGTTATTTAATTTAAATTATTACAGTTAAGAATTCTGAAGTAACAGACATAAAAACACAGACGATTAGTCATTATACAATATACATCGTCAGGTAATAATAAGAACAAAATGATAAGATTAATGAATATAGTTTTACTTTGATCCTTTTCTTTGTCTGCGGAATAAGTTTCAGATGTAGTTGTAGCCACTCCGATATCCTCAATCTTTTCCTCCTCCACTTCTTCTGGCGCCAGTTCAATGACGGTTACTTCTTCAACTGAAAAAATCACAGACATACTAACATTAGTAAAAACAGACAGTAATTGCTTTAATAAATACTAACTGTCCCGTGCCTATTTCGTTGCGCGTTCAACTGATAGGTAGTATGATAAGTCCATAGACATATTATTATTATTATTATTTACTATTTATACAAAGAATATCCTAACACATTTTCAATAAGTATTATTTAACAAAAAATTAATTTTGTACCAACTTCAATATCCTTACGCTTGCCTACAAGACTTCATTCAGAATTTTCTGGCTGACTACAATGACTAAAACAAAAAAAAAATTAGAAACGTTTGATACCGCTTTATTAGTTGTATTATGTTAATATCAAAGGGCAGCTAGACATTTTGCATCAACAGAGGAAACGAGAAAAAGATAATCTATACATATAATAAAACAGTAAAATTCGTGTGTCTGTACTTTGAATATATTTACGAAAAACTAATTATTAGAACACATAGTCTAATCCGGCTAATCTCCGAAACTACTATACGTATTTGAATGACACTTTTTGTGGTGTATAGATACTAAGCCTAGTCAACATTGAAAACACTTTTACTGCGCGAAAATCGCTTATTCCTACGGGAAATCGGAATTTCAGCACACTGCAAGCAAACAATAACAAATCACTTTGACTATAATATTACTATGCTACGCGAACGAAGACGCAGGCACTAGCTAGTAAAATATATGATACTAGCTGCGCCCCACGGTTTCACCCGCAAGTTCAAATTTAGATATATATATATATATATATATAGACCGTAGAAATATCGAGATGAAAAATAGATGTTGGCCGATTCTAAGACCTACAAAACAGGCACACAAAATTTCATGAGAATCGGTCTAGCCGTATCGGAGATTTACCTTGGTACTTTTCTTCGTCCAATAAAAGAATTTCAGAA
>LUGF01021578.1:347914-362126 GCA_001625245.1 Calycopis cecrops | reverse complement strand
TATTTCTTCTGGTGTTGGCTCAGCAACTTCTACTTCTTCTTTGACTGAATAGTCAATTTTAGATGCAGATAATTTTGTATCATCGACATCTTTATTTTCTTCTATAACGCTTAAGTTTAATTCTTCTGGTATCGATTCAGAAGGTGTTGCTTCCTCTACTGAAAAAATCATATACGATTGGTTGATGATCGATTAAAGGAACTTGCAAACATAAATAATAAGACGGAATGAATATAAGCTTCTTTTAAGAAGTACCTAACAATATCCTTTTCATTTATTTTAGGAAATTATGATGGTTAACCTAATAATAAGACTAATTTCTGAAAAATATATTTATAGTCTTAGGATAATCTAATTTTGCGATCATTGTTAGAATAGAGCACTTTCGTTGAAGAACCAAGCTATAACTATAACTATCCCATCTATCCCTGAACTAACATAAATTGATCTTCACGTCTTTACACGCACTGCTTCTGGAGGAGTGATATTTGCGAGAGTGCGGGCTGCATTCATCTGCCATATGGTTCTCTTAAGTGTATGATCAGCCTTCTTAGAAGTTGTTACAAATATTTAATTTAAAAAACCTAAAATGTACCTGTGGAGACCAGAGTTTGATCATGTTCTTCGTCAGGAATCCTCATGACTTCTGATTCCAATGGTTCTGTAGCAGCCAGTGGTTGTTCAATATTTTTAATTTCGACGGTAGAATCTAAATCATGCTCCACATCGGTTATTGTTTTTTTGTGATCTATGTTTAGCACGCTGGTCTTAGAAGAAATAAACACAACAATGTCATTCTGGAATTGTTTTACGAATTCTAAGATCTGTTGATATTTATCATCGTTTTCCGAAACAAATATTTTTTCTTGTATAGAGTTTAGAGCTACATACAATTTTTCAGCCAACTGTGCTTGCTCTGTTCTAATATTTTCTAGATAACCTTCATCTAATACGTCAGCTACTGATTTTGATACACTAATATGCAATTCATTCGCTATATTCTCTATATCTTTCAATTCGTCTTCATTTATAAATGGCATGACATCACGTATCATGTGAGTAATATTTGTTAATTGCAAAATATTCTGCAAAATTTGATTCTTCTCACCTGAAAAATAATTAATATCATCATTTACGATTTGTTTGACGTTGCGATGTTAAAATGTTTGATTTATTTTATTTCTCTCTGTAATGTACATTGCAGAAAGATTTTGACTTTGTAAATAATACTTTTTATTTTATCACTGTACAGTGTTCTTAAAATCTCACCTTGTTTACGATCACTTTTTGTCACGTCAAACTTCAAAATAGTGTTAAATGATTTTCCAATTTCATTAATTGGAGTAAGTAGGTCTTCAATATTTGTTACATTATCTAGAGTCCGTAAATTGTCTTCTATGGAATGTAATTCCTCATCAAGTTCCTTGATATGAGTAATATCTTCATCATCTATTTCTAGGTCGTGAGATTTAATACGATCTTCAATTATTTCATTGATTTCTGATAGGGTCTGAACATACGAATCTGAAGATGACACAATAGAAATAATATCTTCTGGCTCAATATTGCAAGAAAGTTGATCTTGCACTTTCAGTAATTTATTTTCTAGAGCATCGAGAGGTTTCTTTATTTCGGATAAGATTACTTTTAGCGAGTTTTCTTTAGGAGCTGATTCTAATGATTGTATTTGTGTAAGCATGGTATTATCATTAACTATCATAAAACATTCGGAGAGGCATTTTATAATTATTAATTTTTTCCCTATATTCGTAGCGTTTTTATAATCTTTATGTTTTTCCATGACAGATAATAATTTTTCCATTACTTTTTTTGTCACTTCATCTAAATTTGGTGATCTTAATTTTTCTGTTAAATGGGAATTCATTTCGTTCATTTTTTCAAATAATTCTTCATCAATATTAAAATCGCTTTCGTTGCCACTTTGTAATTCATCTGTCACTTCTGATTCCACATTGATTAAAATAGGGCTTATTAAATCTGTCATACTTATCAGTAACTTTACTGTCTCATGAACATAGTTGTATTCAACCGAAGTCAAAACTTTATTGTATACTTTCATACTATTAGAAATATTATTTATAGGTACTTTGAATAGTAAATGATTTTCGGAATTTACAATACTTAGTAACAAAGTTTTTAGTTTATTTAGAAAGTCGTCTGATTCTAGGAAAAAAATTGATACACAATTGTTAACTTCTTTAGAGAGTTTGAGTTGTGGCAGATGTTCCTTGAATTCATTCATGGTTTTATTTAGAGAAACAAAATCTTGCAGTAACCTAATCATTCGTTTGTGAGTTGGTCGTTTTTGAATGATATGATTTAAAAAAACTATTCTATTCTTAAAATGTTTAAAGAAATCTTCTAACAGTAGCAGTTCCTCAGTACGTAATGTTTCTGTTGATTCATGTATTACTTGCACAATATTTTGAATAATGTTTTCAGCGTTTTTAAGATAGTTGACTTCTGTTTCGATGGCCTGGTGAGGTGTTAATAGGCCTTCCACATCCGACGTTTGAGAAAAATCAATAAAACTATACTGTTCCAAAACAGCTACATTTTTATCAACTTCATATAAGGTTTGAATGAAATCAATTTCATTCGGGAACACCGGAGCTAGTGTAGCGTATTGTAATAGTTCATCTTCTGATTCCTCTATAGCTTCGGATACTTTTTCTATACTAGCTTTGAGCGTATCGATACCAATAGATTTATTCGTTATCTCCAAGAAATCTTTGAGCACTTGCTCTAAGGTTACCAATTTTACATTTAGAGGTGATGCTAGTGAGAAGTCTAAAGATTTTTGTAAAATATCCAGTAAAGTGATCACTGATAGACGTAAAGTTTGTACTTTACTAGATATGTCTATCTTTTCATCAGCAATAGAAATTGCAGGAAGTATAATGCCTAAACATTTTTCTATATTATCCTTTAATGTTAAGAGTTCTAACTCAACCATTTTTAATTTTTCTGTGGGTATCTGTGAAACACTTTCACAAATTGGAATGTTACTGACATCGACAATACATAAGCTTTGTTGGAGATGTTTCAAAGGTTCCACTACATGAATAAGATTTTCTATATTCAATACATCGGAAATTTCTTGGCTGGATTCAAACAGAACTGGAGGGATAGTACCTTCAATATTTGTGTGTAATTCTATTAGGTTGGGTATTATCGTTTTTAAACAAGAATATTTATCATTTTCAGATAGTGAATCTAAAACTTCAGTAATCTGCGGATTCTGGATGATTATTAAATGATCATTTAATTTCTCTAAAGCTAAAGATATCTGCTCAGATGGGTAAGACACGCCTTTAAATGTTTCAACGCTTTGACTGGCTGTATTTTCTTCAACCGATGGCAATATCAGTTGATCAATCGGTAAAGACTCAGCTGTGGTCTTTATGCCTGATATATCTTCTAATGTAGATAAGTCTTCGACACCTTCAATACCTCGTTGTTCTTGAATCATTAATATGCAACTTTGAAGACTTTGAACCACATTTGCAAGGCTAGAACTGAATACTTGACAAGCTAAACTATTCGGATCTTGAGAAATCACATCTTGTTGCAGTATTTCTAGAGCCGAGTTTAAATCGAATAAAGATTCAGCAAACGTGTTCAATTGCTGACTACCTGTATACGTTTCAGTGTTCTCGTGAATTACTTGACTAAGTATGGAAATATTTTCTTGCAAATCATACAAAGGCTTCGCAATACTAAGCTCATGTGAAGGCTCAGAAATAGGTTTGACAAGTTCCGATTCTAATTCATCCATTTTTAATCCCGCCACAGTTAATTTAAGATTGGCTAATATTGGGCATATGTTTTCTAAGGTTTGCTTGAAAATTAAATCTTTTGTAGATTCCAAAGAAATAACATTACTAATAGCTACTACTGCCTTATCAATGTATTCCATAATAATAGTAGCTTTATTTTCAACGTGTGGCTCTGTTTCAATATTATCAGTTTGCTCTGAAATTTCCTCAGTCGTTAAATATTGGGCCTTATTCATTGTTTTCTCTATGCTTATTATAATATCATCTATGTTACCAAGTAATAAATTATTTAATTCTAAAGTAAAAGTATGTTTTACGATGTTTGCATGAACTACTTTCAACGCATTTATTATTCCGACTAAACATAATTTATTCTCAAAGTCAATATTTTTAAGCAATGAATTTATTCTATTCACAGCAGATGAAACATCCATTAGCATAAAATATTTATCAAAGTCATTCGTCTCTATAACATTTTCTAAGATTTTTGTTAAGTTTGAATGAAAAATGGTAATTGGAGCTTGTACATCCGGTATTGTTTCTAGCATTAATAGATTATTTTCTAGTGCAATAAGAATTTGCGCAGTTTTTTGTAGCACCTCTAGTTTGTTTTCATTATTCAGAACATCAAATCTACCAATCTGTTTTTCCATTACATCTAAGTGTGCTGATATTTCAGTTAAATTTAGTTTAATTTCGGTTAAAACTTTATATAATGTTTCCCTGTCTTCATTTTTATTGTTTTCTAAAGATAGGTGCTCAATTGAAGTTCTTAATTTTAAAACCGAATTCATTACTCTTTCTATAATTTCGGTGTTATACTTGGGTAAAGTTGTGGATGATTCTTTTACTGACAAATTATCAATGTATTCCAATGCATTTTGAAGATCTTGTATAGATGGAGACATATCATTGAGTATAACATCATTATATTTTATCCCTTGGAATTCAGTAAAGTCACTGCTTAAAGCTTCTTCAACGATATAAAGTAATAAATTAAGGGGCATTCGTAATTCTTGAAGAGCTTTCTGAGTTTCATTTAAGTGTTTGGCATCGAGATTTTCAACGACTTTTCCTTCTTTGCTTTCAGGTATATTTTTTTTCTGCGCTATTACTTTCGAAGAACTATTAATTGCATGTTTTATTTTCTTGACTTCCAATTTAATGGCAGATAAACTTGTTTCTTCTACTAAAATATTTGTAACTAATAATTCAATTTGTTCTACAGCCTTAATCATTTCGTCACTACATTTTTTACTATACAGAATACACGTTTTTTGTACTAACGTTTTATTTTCACTTTCTACTTCAATGCATTTTTCAAGTACAGTAAGCGATTCGTGAAGTGTTTCTAATGCTGAAGGAAGTTTAGCTACTGACATATCATCAATTTGTAAATTATTATTTATGGAGTCGTTTACAGAATCAATTATACGTAGTATTTCAGTCGTAGGTGTAATAAGACTATTAATTATATCAAGGCTTCGTGACGCTGTAGCAGTCGAAGACATTAACTGAGACCTTAGAATTACATCCTTTTCTATGATTTGTACATCATTAACAACATTTGTTAAAGAGGTACTGATCCTAGTTATTATAGATCTTAACTCTTCTTTACTCTCTCTAGAAATACTGCTTCCTCTTTGAGTGTCTAATGCATTGTCAAATGATATTCCGGTAGATTTTTCACTTGAACTGGATCTTCTTGAGCTGAGTCTTCGTCTACGTTCAGGCGTTACTTTTGCTTTTGGTGCATTTGTTTCTTTAAAAGTTATTTCTTCTTTTAATAAAACAGTTTTAGTGACATCTGATGATCCTTGGCCCTCTTCTAGTGATGGCTTTGAAGATTTAGACTTTGGTTTACTCAAACTGTGTGCACTAGCAAAACTTTCGGATAAAGGTTGCGTATCGTCTTCTTTCTTCTCTTCTGAAATCGATTGATCTCTAGACAAACTATAATAATCTTCTACACTCTTTTGGGAATCAGATTTTTTTCTTTGCGACTTCTTTGGAAAGTCTGCTTTTTCATTCGATAATAAAGCCATTGTTTTTTCTAAATAATCTTCACCACCAATGTCCTGATCTAAAGATAATTGAGGCACGACATTTTCGTCTAATATTGATATGTCATCTATATCAGCTTCTGTTCGAAGATCTTCATCTGGAGAGACAAAATAATCAGGAGAGACATCTATTATAATTGCTTCCATTAGTAAATTTCCCGAAGTTGAAGTTTCTTTAACAAATCTTAAAGGCGGCAATTCAACAACGTTATGTTCAGTTACATTTTCCGAGAGCTGATCAGCATACATCTCAACAATTTGTAGCGCTTCTTCTTCCGTTAAATCGGGGGTCTCATACAAAGATACTGAAACTTCTTTTCCATCAAAAGAAAATGAAATTTCACCCTTATCGTCTAACGTTATATCACCGACAGGCGTATCGTACATTTGGGAAGTTCGTTCTTCGTGTATTGTACTAAGTGACAAATTCCTTTGTAAAGCTTGATCATCTGTTTTCTTCTTATTACTCTTCATGGAATCTTCAAATCCTAGTAAGGAGGCGGAGCTTGCAGCAAGGCCCATACAATTATGTGCTTCACATGTATATGTTCCAAGACAACAAGTGCCATCTTGTCCTGAAATGATTCTGTGTATATCACCTGGTTTTAGCTCTTCTCCATCTTTGTACCATTTCAACACCGGTTGAGGAACACCAATCACTTTACACTCCAGATTCACAGCACCTTCGTCTGATAAAATCGCTTGTAGATTTTCTAAGAAACGCGGCTTCTTATAGTGACGAGGTATTATTAGTTTTAAAAAGCATGAAGTAACACTATGTCCAAAGTCATTCATAGCAACACATTTCCATTCAGCTTGGTCTAATAATTCTAAATTTTGAATGTTCAGATAAAAGAAGCCCCGATCTTCTTTACCAAGATGACAACGCGTAGTTTCATCTACTGGTTGATCGTCTCTGTACCAAAGTACAGACGGCTCTGGTGGGACAGCAACTACACAAAAAGCAAGCAAATATATTTATTAACTGTTTTGTAAAGATATTATGAATATGTATTTAATTGAACTATAGAAATTAACTTTACCTTTAACTGAAAAACGGAATGAATCATCGATTTTTGCTTCCACACTCTTTAGACCTTGCAAAAATTTCGGAGCTTGATTTCTTGTAAACAACTGTAATTTTTCTTCCTCGTTTAGCTGATTTTGTATATCCTCAACTGATAACTCCGCTGAACTACTTGCTTGCCCCATACAATTTCGTGCTATACAGCAATATGATCCTAAAGAATTTGTACCGGTCAGCTGATAAACATCTCCTGGTTTTAACTCTTGGCCATCTTTGAACCAGCTTAAAACTGGAGTGGGAAAACCAACTACTTTACACTCAAATGACACCAAACCCTCTTCCGTCAATATCGCTTGTAGGTTTTCCATGAATCTTGGTTTGCGGTAATTTTTGGGCACTGAAATTAAATAGTAAATAGTTTTTTTTATTTGTTAGCTAATTTTGCATCTATTTAACTACAATTAAAAATTAAAATCAACGTAATACAGAATATTTCTTATATCTTTCTAGGGTGCTTCTTGGTCTCTTCTTAGGTGATTTCGCAAAAATAATACAGTAATTATTTTTAAGTTTAATAATTATATCGAATCTTAAATCGACAACTCTATTATTTCCATTCTTCTCAAAATAATATCATCAAGTATTTTCGGAATTTTAATAAACTAACATATAAGTTATATTTACCATCCATAGAGACGTAGCAAGTGGAGATGCCGACTCTACTTCCAGCGCTAGTAGCCACGCATTTCCATTCGCCCTCATCACCCCACTCTGCCGACGAAATCTCAATTAGGTAGCCTCCAACGCCATCTTCAAGTATCCGGTACCTTAGAAAGAATCAAACAAAACTTATACTTACACTAGGTTGTTAAACGTTTTAATTATCATCCTAGGCCTTTGAAAACGCACTAATTATAGCAATGTCATATGAAAAACTACATCCATATAGTTTTATAATAGGTAATATGGGTAATGCCATGCTTCATTGCAATCGCATTGAGATGGTAATATCGGGGAGGAACACCTCGCTCAGATGATAACGCCACAATGATAGAGCTAAGTTCTTGCCTTTCTTGCGGCTCGTGAGTTTCCGATGGTGATAAGGAGAGGAGGCAAGAGACAAACACTACGATACCGACTACTAGACTATCAATAATGAGGATATTTGTGAGCGGTTCTCATGAAAACCAACATTTTACCAAACTTTAAAATGATCCTTACACAGTGATCATTTTAGATCAGTTTCAAATACGATGAATGTTAATAAAATAGCTTACGTCCCTATAACAAAACAGGTAATAAATAGTCCGTTTATGTACTTAATATACTATATAAATATCTGTATATCTGTCTACACCGTCAGAAAACTGGCGGGAGGATGTGTTGTATATATACATTTCTTTCCTTGAAACAGTTGAAGTTACATAATATTATGATCATCATTATTTTCTTTTCTCTTACTCTTTTCTTTTTTATGTACGTCGCATTTACTACTAGCAGACAACTGTAAGTACAGATCTAGTGCCTTATATAGGTACTAGATAGATAGATATTAAAACTTTCTTTTTTTAATATAGGGGGCAAACAAGCAGTCGGGTTACCGAGATATAGCTGATATCCGACGTATACAGACCGATCCGGTTCCGAACATACCTGACGATCACTGTTCGAAACCGGTTGTATTAAATGTTGTTGAAGGTGAAAATAGGCTATTTTCTTGAAGTTCTCTAAGTCATATCGGAAATACCGTGAGCGGCAGCCGTTTCCACAAAGAATTAGTCCGCGGCATGAAATTGCGTTTCTTTTTTCTATAATTTTGAATTACTTACAATGATTAAAACTTACTTTTCACTAGGCTCGACCTTTCCCTCCTTGTTGTACCAAACCACACAGCGCGGCCACGGCGGTACCACAATGTGGCAGCCTAAGGTCAGAGGCTCGCATATTCGTACAAAATGATCTTCTAACTCCTTTGTGAATATAGGTGGAGGTTCGGCAGTCACACCTCTGAAATATTAACAATGATTTAATTACATAGTATGTACCTATAATATCTAGCTGTAATACATATATAAAAGATAATGCATCGGATAGGTAAAAATAATGTTGATGAGCTCTGAGCGTAAAATTTTATTTTATCTGACTTTTTGTATATTATTTATATAATGTCTTTTTTGTATATTATTTAAATAATGTCTGTTTCGTTTTTTGAACTTTCCGCGAGAATTTATAATTTTCAATCAACTCTTGTTTAAATGCTATAACTTCCTATAGCAATTTGAAAAGGGAGTTTTCACTAGATCTCCAAAGGTTTGAAGTCATATAATATATCTATTCTGCGAAGAGCGCGCGCGGCGTAACAAACTTATTCCTGTGTGTATATATCCCCAATATAAAACATAGATTTTTTTTATATTAGATAAAACATAAAAATGAACACTTTAATGGTTTTCATCATTTTTGTATCACACTTATTGACGATGCAAGACAAAACATTAAGTTTATAAGCAAAAATAAATAAATACTAATAAAAATAAGTTTACAATATTACCAGCCCCTAAATCAAAGTTGACGTGTTCAAGCAACGTGAGCTTATAAACATGGAAGTAACACTGTCTTCGAACGACATCCTAGCAAACAGCAAGTGTGGACGGCCCACTTCAGAAACCAACTTATTTAAAAAAACAAATATCAACTGTTGCCTAATGGTCTGCTTAATTCATATAGAATTGTAAAATTACATCTACAAATTTTGCCTAATCCTTAATTCATAAAGAGTATAAGTTACCCTGAAGTCTGTCGGGCCAAACTCTCTTTACTCGAGTGTCCGACCACGTGAACTTTAGACGAGGAGTACGCCCGGCCCATACAGTTGACCGCCTCGCAGGTGTATGTGCCCAGCGAAGTTGGGTCTTCCGCGTTTGCTGTGAGAGCGAACACATCACCGGCCTTGATTTCACGACTGTCCTGCAATAAGTAAATAAAATATTGCTTTATATAGATACCATGTAGTAGGGTCTAATTCACATGATAACTCTCTTATAACATATAATTGCATTGCTGCGATGCAACCAGATCGTATGATCTGTTAGAGTCCGGTGGTCCATTGAAGAGTTGGCATCATAGATGGCAAAGCAAACTACGATGATATTTTTGTGCGACGGAAGTCATCAATTGTTCGTCAACAATCTTTAGATACTATTACAGTACTGGACAGAAAAGTGAGAACTACAGTTCGAATAAGTACCCTTCTGGTCGCAGCACATTTATCAACTGGGAAAGGGATCGTAAACGCCTCGCCTACAAAAGCAAAGACGATACGATTTCGTTACGTTACCATTAGTGTGCGTTACAGTATGAAGTTCCATACAAAGAATACTGACCGGCTCGAGGTGATACGGTTACGATCCCTTTCCAAGTTGATAAGTGTGCTGCGACCATTATTATTGCGGATATTCTGACAGGTGCTAAATTCGCGTGCCCAACCAAAAAGCCAAAGGAGTAAAATATAGAAGAAACTTTGATTCCTTCGATTCCCTTATTAGGGCGTCTCACGCTTAACCTGTAATCCCTATATGAGTAAATATGAATTCTCATTTTACTCCTAAAAATATTATGACAAAATAGCAATTAAAACTTTTATTTTACAATTAAAACTTATTAAACCAATAACACAATATTGCTACCTCCGGAAATTAGTTATCTGGGCGTCTGCTATAGCCATCGCTTCACGCCAATGTAATGTGGCGAGAGATACCTGCCTAGTAGCGCCTATCCTAAGAATTATAGTTTCATAATATAGCAATATAATATAGCATAATATAGATTTATCCATCGTGGAGTATTAAGTAACCACATCATACGTATATCATAGTAATAAATCAGAGTATCAGTAACCACTTCATCAATCATACCAGATCTATCGTAGAGTATAAATAGATATGGATATTATCGTACCTTAAACCATCGTAGCACAGGAGTTGGAACCCCGACAACTTTGCACTCCAGTGACACTGTGCCCTGCTCTGTCAAGAGAGCTCGCAGTTCCTCCACGAATTCAGGACGCTTATATGCCTTTGGCACTGAAATATTTTAAATCAGAAAGTTGAACATCACATTTTAGGCTAATTAAAATATTAATTATTAAAATATTCGGACAGATTTAAAAGCGGTTTGCGTTTGAGCTTGTTAATTCTTTTTTCTGTTCAATTTGTAATGGATTTTCCTTTTGTACTGATCACCACCGCAATAAACATTATGTATTCCTTGGTGTTGGGAGTAAGCCTTTTTTGGTGGATGTCCGTCAACAAAGGGATACCATTTTTATTTATTGTATGTATACGATTAAGATAAATTAAACTTGCAGCTTTTCTAATTATTTTCCATGTCTCATCGCTACAATATTCTTTTTAATGCGTCACCCATAGATTCAGAATTGTTCTCACTCAGCAGTCAATAATATATTACCATTTTGCTAATTTGTTTTCTCGTTATTCAAGAGGTGTCGGGCGATTGAGTTCTCCACGCACTGAATCCTGTGTACATACACATCTGAACCGCCACTGCACTAAATGAAAGCTCCTATTTTTCTCTATCTGTGTGTGTGCTTGTGCTTATGCGTGTGCGTGTGCCTGTGCGTATGTGTGTGTAAGTAAGGTGTGCAGGGGACACAACTGGCCCGCCACCGCACTAGATAAAATCTCTTATTTTTTTCTTAATGTGCGCGCGCGTGTGTTGTGTGTGTAATGTGTACGTACATACCTAGCACGTTGAGGTGTGCGGAGCAGCTGGCGCGGCCGCCCGCGTTCTCCGCGGTGCACGTCCACCGGCCCGCGTCGTCGACGCTCACGGTCGCGATGTCCGCGCACCAGAAGTTGCCGTCCCGCACTAGCGCGATCCGCTCCGCTTCCAGCAGACGCCGCTCATTGCGGTACCAAGTTACCTACAAATATATATGTTTTTTTTATAGTAGGTTTAAGAGGGCAAAATAGTCGGAGCCATTTTTTTGACTACCGGCGACGCCCACAGACATCCTCATAGAGGTTATGTAGATATGTTCCCGTCACGGGTCACCCCTCTATGTTCTACTTACACACAGCAAGTAACGCGACAGTCACACCACAGCTGTCACTTTACGCTGCTATTGTGTAAGCGTGAGGTACCTCCCCGGTCGTGCCGTCCCAATTCGGCTGCATGCATGCATACAGTGTGGTAGGTACTACCTCTTACTACAAATAATTACTCGAGTACGTTATAAAAGAGTCGGAGTCTCTGGTACGCCCATAAATTCCTTTACCCCATTATCATCTCTTACGAAGCGAGGCTACTTTACTTTTTAAATATAAGTCATAAAATCTAAATAACAAGATGGCATATATTTTTATAGTCATCATAGCCACTGCTGGACAAACTAATAATTCATCGTCCAGATAAAACATTCAACATTATGTAATTACGACCTATCTATATATAAAACAGTATCATATAATATAACGGTCTGAAAAATCAGTCTTTCCACTCTGACCAACTAAACTGACCAACTGCAACTGACCAACTATTTTTTGTTCCCAACGGTACAACTTTTTAGTTGGTTCGATTGGAATATGTTATTTTTTTATATTTGTTCCTGTTTGCACAACTTTTTTTTATAGGTAGAAATTACGCTAAGGACTGAAGGTCAGTGCAGCTTCATCGATATGAGAGGTGAACTCACCTGGAGCGTCGAACCTCTGTACTTGTGGTCGATAGAGGGACAGACTCCCCCTTCTTTCCCAGACTAATGGGAGAAGGCAAACCGGACTTATTGCGATTAATAGGTTATACTATTATTATCTGGCCGAGGACAACGGGTGTCCTCAACTCCCCACCTTTAACGGAGGGGAGCAGCTCGCGCGCGGCAGCTAAAAAGTGGCCGACACGGGTCATGAGCTTGAAGAGCTCTGTGAGCTATCTTGACTGGGGGGCCCGGACCCCCCTTCCACCACTGGCGGGTGGTACGACTCGCGCGCGGGTGTCGTGATTAACCTAACCGGTTCGGCGGTTTGATTTGAGCTCTGCAAAAGGGCACTGGCATTATTCCCTGAGACTAAACTAACATCGTCGTTCTGGCTGTCAGGAGCCGAACGTGTGTGCTGTTGTCTGTCAGGGTGAAGTTGTGGTCGGAACTGTGTCCGCGTCCGGATCACCCGGACGGGGTGTAGAGTACCTGCATCGCGGGTGTATGTCTGTCTTTGTTTACGTGTCTCGATGACTCGTGTAACAGTTGTAGTGATAATGTCGTCGGCATCAGCCAGAACATGTCTGGGACGGCGACGGCTTATTTCTAAGCGACATTTTACTTCTAGCATTGATGAGGTGATATAACTTGTGTAGCACATAAAGTGCTTTTTTGCGCACGCGTTTAACGTGCGGCTTAAAATTGAAGCGACTATCTAGAGTGACACCCAGGTACTTGACGGAGCGTACCCTGGGGATGGTTTGACCGTATAAAGAGACGGGAGGCATGATACGAGCCGGTCTCGTTTGAACATTATGCCAGCGAACCTGACCTGAGAACAGAATCGACTGGGACTTATCGGAATTGACCTCGATCCTCCAGCGGGCGAACCACTCCCCTAGGGAGGTGATCGCCTGCTGGAGGTACTTGGTCGCTAGAGGGACTGTGCGAGCACGACTATAAAGGGCGGTGTCATCCGCGAACATCGCCAGCTCTACCCTGGGATGACGCGGGATATCACTCGTATAGAGATTATACAGAGTGGGGGAGAGAACAGAGCGTACCCTCCACCCTATACTGAAATTGCCTATTGGTCAGGTATGCCTTTATGGTTAGTACAAGTCTAACCGGCAGACCTAGACGGAACAGTTTACAGATTAGGCCTTCATGCCATACTCTGTCGAACGCTTTGGCTACATCAAAAAAGACTGCGCATGTCGGAATAGGCCTCTTACGGTTGATACCATCGTGAACGGATTCACATAGACGGTGAACCTTAAGCGGACAACTATGTTTTTCGCGGAAGGCGAACTGCTCGTCCATGAAGAGATTACCCTCACGCACAGCATCTTTGATGCGTGCGAGAAGAATTCTCTCATAGATTTTACCTATCGAATTAATGAGACTAATGGGGCGATAGCTTGTGGGTTCGGTGCGGGGTTTACCCGACTTACCGATCACAGTGGCTAGCTTCCAAGGGTCGGGGAATGCGCAGTCTTCGAGGAGAACATTGAAGATGCACACTAAGAGGCTTAACAGAGCAGGTGGTAAGCTCTTTAAGACCTTATTAGTGATCCCGTCAGGCCCCGGGGCCTTTCGGGGGACA
>LUGF01021578.1:322448-347065 GCA_001625245.1 Calycopis cecrops | reverse complement strand
CGAATCGTTGATGATCAATATGTATCCGATCGGCTTGATTCTCTGGCGTTACGGAGAGATGTAGGCTCGCTCTGCATTTTCTACCGTATTTACAACGGGGAGTGTTCCGAGGAGTTGCTTGGATTAATACCCGCAGCGAAGTTCCACTTTAGGACATCCCGGCAGAACTCCAAGTTCCACAGCCACCACCTAGATGTCCCTAAGTATACAACTATGCGTTTCAGGCGCAATTTCTTAACACACACAACATCACTTTGGAACGAGCTGCCACAGTCGGTATTTCCGAACCTATACGACCTGGGGTCCTTCAAGAAAAGAGCTTACTCATACTTAAAAGGCCGGCAACGCGCCTGCAAAGCCTCGAGTTTTGCAGATGTCTATGGGCGGCGGTAGTCATCTACCAACTGCTCGTTTGCCCCTTATTTAATTATTAATCTGCAAAACCAGTTAGTTCAGTTGGTCAAAGTGACAGGACAGTCATCGAGTTCCATTCTGAAACACCAGTTGGTCCGACTGGAATATTTTTTCCAATAATAAAATATGGGATCAACCAGTTGGTTAGATTGGAATTATTCCTTCATCGAGTTCCATTCTGCACAACTAGTTGGTCCGTTTAGTTGATCAAAGTGGAAAGACTGTAAAATTCGTGTGTCTGTACATTGAATAAATTCACGAAAAACTAATTGGGGGCGATGTTAAAATAGTATCAGAATACTTTTCAATGTTTCTTAATTTTTTTATCTGTCTGTTTATCTGTTTGTCCAAGCTAATATCCGAAACTACTGGACGGATTCGAAACTTTTTGGGGTGTATAAATACTAAGCCTAGTCAACATCTAGAATACTTTTTACTGCAGGAAAATTACTCATCCCTACGGGAAATTCAGTAATTATACTTTTACCCTACATACCTACCCTTTGATTATAAAAGAACTACGCTACGCGAACGTATTCGCGGGCACCAGCTAGTATACTACATAAGTAATACAAAACTAAGTCCCATTTCGCCTCATGTACATTGTACTCTTATATCCTTTATTCTACGACGATAACAATATGATATATGAGTAAGTACGCGTAAGCGGAATTCGCTATCCCGTACCGTTCGCAGAAAGCAATATGATATTTTGCATCAAATCAATAAGAGTGGCCAAGCTTTATAAAAAATGTAAACAATATTACTTTTTTACCAAATAGCAACGAAGAACCACTTAAAATTCAAACAATTAAGCACAAATGACTCAGATATAGGCGAATAATTATTATCAAAAGACAAAAGTATTTCCAAGATTTTTGGCACAGCTTAGATACTTACTACAAAATACTAGGGATGTGCTGACTACCACTTTAACCGACTAGCCGACTAATCAGTTGTAAAATGGCCGACTAATCGGCCAAACCTATCATTGTCCACATACTTTTCAATTTTACATCTGGTAGGTTTATAATTACACTACTTTACACGATTTTTAAACATAAAATGAAACTTTTTTATTGTTTAAAACATTCTTAAATGCCACCTCATAACCCAGAGAAAAATAATACTTATAGCAAAAAAAATACAGCACCTCAAATTTTTGAGACATTCTACTCCAGAAATAGGAATTTCCTAGATTCCTGAAATATTAAAATTAAAATTAAAAAAAATTTAAAAAAAAATTAAAATCATGATACAAATCAAAACGCAAAAATTTTGTACTTCAATTTTCTATAACTTTTCAGACACCATGAAAAATTTTGTGGAAATATATGTCAAAGTGTAACATAAGATCAAATATGCCGTAAAATTGGTTTTTATTCACTTTTAAGAAAAAATCCTGAAAACCCCACTTGAACATCGAATTTTTGATTGACTGACTGTCTAAAACTTTTGAAGATAGGGGGGTTTCCCCAATTGTATGTAAAAATATCAAAATTTGTAAACTTATCTTTGGAGTTACTTATGAAATTATATGATTAGTAAAAACATGAGAGTAAAATTGTAAGAAATGACAACACTTTTGTCTGTATTTAGTCTCTTGTGAACTTTTTACTTCAGATTTGTTCGTTCTTAAGGAGTAAATTCCAACAGCGTGTCATTGCAAATTGCAAAACTAAATTTTAAAGTGTGGATGGTTTGGATGATAGTGTCAGTTAACTAATTAATAAACAATAAAAAAATTTGTTCAATGTAATTCAGTCTGCATACATATTTTTATGAAAAATATACCTAAAAAGTAAGAAGCGGGATAGTCGGCGGCTTTTTCCGACTAGTCGCTGACCACTAAAGTGGGCCGGATAGTCGGCTTTACGGACTAGTCGTCGACTAGTCGGAACATCTCTACTAAATACATTCAGTTCGTAGTGTTTAGTTGGTGTCCCAACAATTTTACAGAACAGTGTTTCATGGAGTAATTCCGACAGAGATTTATGTATAGGTACTTATATATAAATACAAATGTACAAATTCTTTCTTGTTACCAAAAGCCGAGGGAAGTAAAGCATACTGCATATTAATATATAAACAATATATAAAGAATAAGTAACCATTAATTATTCTTTATTAGATTTATTTTATTTTATTTATTAGTGTTATTACTTATTAGAAGACTTTGTTGTATTAGTGTCGTCACACAATTATTGTCACCGTACGTGTACTAAGTATATTATACGAGTGTGTTATACGCCGATTTGTGTAAGCGTGGTTCTTTTGCTTCAGCGTATTTTAATTAAATTATAAATATATTATTTTACTTGCTATCAAAATCAATTTTACTGTTAGTTTTGAACAAATTTCGAATTTAGTATAATGTAGGAGACACCTTTTATACGAGTATGTATGTATTTATTACTAGAGAGAAATATAGAGCGGAACACTTTAATATATCTACATCTATAGACTATAGTACATACTTACATTCGTTTCCTACACCATAAGAAGACGTGTTGCAGTTATATCTACTTACGTACTACGTACGTAGATGTAGGTACCTAATATGAAGGCATGTAATGGGGCGCTAAGATAGGATTTTCTACTTCGAAGAGGGAATATGGGGATGAAATTTATATAATAATATATATAAGGATGAAACCATGAGGCACATCTAGTACAATATATAAGCAATCTCAATTATACATAATTTGTATAATTGAGATTGCTTTGAACACAATTATATTTTAATTCATACTATCATTCATTCATCATTGAACGCTTTAAAAGGTCATTAAGGAAAGACCACATCTGATTAATAACAAAATTAATAGGCAAACCTATTTACTACACTGTACCTGCACAAACCCATTTAAAAAATAAGCCTTTTCTTTTCCACGGACTAATAAAATACCCCATAGAATCTTGCGGGTTGGTAGTACATAGTTCGAAATGGAGCTGTTAAAAATCACTCATAATAAATATCAGAGTCTCGTTCTACGTAGACGAGTATTTAAAGTAGAGAAATTATGTCAGCGACTACGACGTTGGCATTCCCGACTCGTTCAAGGCCCACGTCATCATCAAGGCCTAGTAATTTACAGCATTTCTTTTCGGTTCTTATTAACGTTATATTTTATCGTCATTTTACAGCATGTACACATTAAGTTTACGCATGTTTACATTACGTACATGTTAAATAAATAGATTCCTGCATTAAAATTAAAATACTCTTTGGCATCTTGACTAATTTTTAGGATTTTTAGGATTTTTTTTAAATAGAAGTATTGAGAATCGAAAGCGACTGCATTGCCGTAACATGTAAACTCAAGATCTGCTCGTAGACATTCAAAGGGCCGATTTTTCAATCCTCAGGTAAAAGACAACCCTGGGAATAAACTATCTCTGTTTCATTTTTTGTTTCGTGTTTAAGTGAGATGGATATTATTTATTCATAGGGTTATTTTTTATCTGACGATTGAAAAACCGGCCCTAAATGTAATTATAGCACGGGTAGCTGAAGCCCGCGGATCAAAGAACGTGTTAAGCAGAATATAGTCCGGAATGCATCCCTGAGGATAGCGGAACAAATGCCGTCGTTTTGAAGATATTTTTCTACATTACAGAACTTGCGCAGAACTGTTCGCTAAGAAAAGAAGAATAACTTTAGTACAATGTTCATTTTTGAATCAATAAAATTCAATAACTGATTTGGTAAGTATTTAAAAAAAACCCAACTAACACACATATATACACACCGTTCATCAATCCTCCTACACCTTCCGTTTTTGGCAGGGATGAAAAATACAAAACAAATACATAAAGACAGAATGTTATGCTTTTAAAATTACAAATAATATGACTGAAAAATGAATACGTACCCTGCACTCAGTAGAGCTGACGATCTCGACGAGAAACCTCGTCCGAGTGCCGACTTTGACGGTGAGGTCCTGCAGACGTCGCAGAAAGGTCGGCGGATCGTCGCCTATCGGCATATCCTCCGGGGACACCTCGAGTCGCACCCGGGTCGTATCCTTGCCGGCAGCATTGCTAGCCTAAAACGTGGAAACAAGTTGCGTAAGAGTCAAATCGGCGACTGTAAGTTTTAAAAGAAATAAATACCACGCAACTACCAGATATATGCATTGATTTATTTAAACAAAACGATAAATGATATATTTTGTATCTAGAAGAATTATAATTCTAATTGTATAATTATACATCGATCTTAAATACTGTATGCTCTCTTTCAGAACCACATCCAAAATCCTGTAGAGTTCCAGATTATGAAGAAAGGAAAGAGCTATGTCAAGATAAAAGTCAGTGGCAACCACAATATTCTCTACCAGGCTTACAAGACTAAAAAACAGAACACCCATGCTTTACGCCTTTACATGGTGCATAATGTAAAATTGCACTTCGGTTTTTTTTATATGTGTGATATATTCATATAATTCTAATAAAAAAAAAGATCTCCATTCGAATTTAAAGGAAATCCTTTTGCACTATATCCATCCATAATCCATTTAACGGAATTTTTCAATTTCTAATAACAGTCCGGAGTCAGGAAGTTGGTGATGTTACACCCCCGTGCCTCAGAAAGCACGTTAAGCCGTCGGACCTGCGCCTGATTTCTCTCCGATCGTGTCGGACTGCCGATGGGACCATCGGAAAATGAGAATGAGGGAACAGAGTGTGCATTATGTTTGCGCCCACACTTGTGCACTATAATATATCTTGCGCAGATGGCTCGTCTATATAGAAGGCAGCCGTGGCCAAAATCGACTAGGACGACATTATTATTAATTCTGAATCACAGTGATAAACAATGAATGGCTTTTTAATCCGAAATGCAAACCCATTGTTTAGCACTGTGTGTCGTTATGAGCCTTGTTAACGTTAATAACATGTATTGAGGCTTGCTGTGTGAGAACCTGGACAAACCTAAAACATCAATCCCTTTAGAAATAAAAACTAAGCCCAGCTGGAAATATCAAACTCTACAGCCTTATTATTAAACATAGATTAACTTTATTCAAAGTACCTATTAACCTAGAATCTGTCAAATTCCTTAATATTAGACACCAATAAACACTGAGTTTGACAGATCCTAGTTTAATACTTTGAGTAAAGTTAATCTATGTTTATTAATAAGTGTTTATAGTTTGAGTTTATATTAAGTGTTTATACTGAACACATAGTCTTAAAATATAGCGTGATAAACTTACTTGCAGGGTGTAGACGCCGCTGTCATCAGTCTTTGTAGCGGATATCGTGAGATGAACGCCTCGAGAGTCTTCCGACGAAGTGAACCGCTCGTCGAGAGTCGCTCCCGCGTGTCTCCTGTCATTCATTAAAATATATTGCATCACCTAATAATATTGAATCTTAGACATCCGAACAGTGGGATAACTATGACGTTAAACACCTTTGTCTATATAAATTCATAGGAAGAGGCACACAAAAATACTTTTTAATTTAAATAGTATTACGGATTCTTTTATTAGCTGAGATTTCCTATGCTGGGAGATACTAAGCTTTAACCAAGTCCCCATACAATCGGCGTCATTTTACTGATTTGCCATCCTATTCTCGCTCCACTACGTCATACTGTAGACATAGTTTAATTTGTACAAACATGTGTAAAAGAATATTATGCTATAGTTCCCATGTAATTGGCCAACTTCATCTGCCTTTTATTTAACTTTTTTTTTCACATTTTCTCCACCGCCAATCAAATACGGTTCACATTTGAAACATCTTCTCGGGAAGCCGTCACTGTACGTCATTACGTCATATATAGAGCTATAAAAATACTCAATTTCTTATGTAAACAGTATAGGCGCCAGGTATTTTTAAAATATGAATCAACAAGCACATATTTTTGTAAGACTATCTTTATAAGTCACATATTTTGTATTTGAAACAATGAAGAGAACACAACCAGTGGCGGCAGAAGGCGTGGGCGGTGCGGGCGAAGGCCCACGGCCTCGCGGTGCCTGGGGCCTCGCACCCGGGCGGCCGCGGCGCCTCAAAGCGCGAAAGAAAATTATAAAGTATATAAAGTAAAAAAATATACTTCACATGATTATAATATTTGAAAATAATCAACGTAAAGATATTCGAAGTACGATATTAATTGAATGAATAATAATTAATTATAACCAACAAGGACTCCTTGTCTCATATATCGATTTTAAAAACTCTAGCGTTCTATATCGATGGAAGCATCTATCATTAAAATATTTCCAATGACCTTTTAATTATTAGAATCTCGAAAATACTCGTATACTATAATGTCCTGCATAGTTCTCTAGTCTGTATGTAGGTATATGAAATTCCGATACCTATGATATCTGATACTAGATTCCGCATTTATATAGTAAATTAACTCCAGACAAAACAAAGCAAATGTGCTTGGAAGCATGAAAACACGAAGGACAGCCATTGCATAGGAGTACAATAACGTTTTGACCTTTTTATACAATAGAGTAAATGTTATATATTAACATATATTATACATATAGGAACATTTACGTACAAGAGTTTGCTAGTTTTAGGAGTTATTCCTTAAAAATTAATTATAACGAAATATATGCCGTGAGTACCAAATTAGTACTGACTTGGCAAACTTCAAAGTTTCAACTTGTAGAAACTCTCTGATAGGATATAACAAGTACCTACCACTATTAACAAGATATTATTTTATCCGTAACAGTAACCCTGTCACGAACAAGTGATTTTTACACGCACTAGGAGCCCTGTCAAAATTCGACTTTTAAAGCCAAGCTTAAGAGGACCAGACAGGCCATCAGATAAACCTTACAAAACACGTAAATACGGATTGATGGCTTGCATATAAAGTCTTATTAGTTACTAGCTGCGCCCCGCGGCTTCGCCCGCGTAAATTTCGATATCGTGGAAAATCATTCCATGGCATCCCTCAGGAACATTTTTTCGGGATAAAAGCTATCCTATGTTACTTCTAATACCTCCAAGAACATGTGTACAAAATTTCATGATGATCGGTTGAGCAGTTTTCGCGTGAAAGGGTAACAAACAAACTTACATTCGCATTTATAATATTAGTATGATAGTTAGATAAGTTTTAGACACTGTATCCCTATATTTTATGATATTTAGTTTTGCAGCAATAAATTGAACAAACAGCGTGAATCTATTTTTGACATCAAATTACCTCACCTAAATATTTCTATTCCGTGACAGCTGTTGCCCCAGTTAGTCGTATCTACAGGTTTCTGGCGCATAACATATTCTACACTTTATACACTAAACCATATATAACCTGGATCGTCCTCAAGATTAGGGATGATATTGATTCTATGCTATGCTACATGTTGTGTAGAACTTTAACCAAGTAAGATTCCTAATTAGAGATAGTGGCATGCGGTATTGCAGTCGCAGCCGCTGGTATAACCGGCAAGGTACCTCTTGCTTACAAGATACCGGCGTAGTGACAACTGTGCTGTTGCGTTTCGTGTGGTGTGCAAGTATCCCATGGAGAGGGCAGGGAACAAAGGGTGGCAAAGCGATATGCGATGGGTCGGTAGTCATAAAAATGACTCTAGACTATAAAAATTCTAAGATATTAGTGTCGGCTAATTTAATTTGGATTAAGATCCGAATGGATGAAAACTAATAATTAAATAGATTATAGATACAATTTTATTAAATATCGATAAATCATCTCTACGAAGTCATTTTCACAAGCCAACTATCGTGGTGGGATCTGTTGACTATTCGACCACTTTTCAACATGAAACAGCAAATTATACCACAAATTCAAATGAACGTCCCTCGAGTAGTGTCCTATATTCTTTTCTCGTCAATGCGTGATAGATCAGACATCAGGTTACGCAAATCTGTATAGTGACTTTAAATATAGATGATGTAAGTCTCGGTGATGAATGGAAACAGTTGGCAAAAGATCGATTGGATCATATAAATACTTTTTGACTATCCTAAAAAATAAATAGGTTTAAGGCGCCTATTACTCAGTACAATTTTATTTGTTTATTTATCTGTCTGTCTTATTAATTTGTGTTTTATCCCAATTGAAATAAATTTTAACTTCAATATATTCATAACATTATAATCTAAATGCGAAATCATCTATACATATAAATACATAATGGAAAGCATCAAAGTTATTCGTAACCAACTTAACGTATTGGTTGCGGCAAGAAGATGATGTTGGTTAATTTCAAATTGTACTAACTATAATTATGTTAAGGGGCTTTTATTTGAATTTAACAAGAGCATCTAAAACTGGCAGTAAGGTTTAACGCATTATTTACATAGGTACAAGGACAGCTGTGTCGCGTTTCGTGCGGTGTAAGCAGCCCGTGGCCCTCGGTGGGGGAGGAGGAAGGAGCGCAACGCATCTGTACAACCTCTATGAAGATGTCTACGGGCGTCGGTAGTCATTAGAACGACTCAGAATTCTCGTTTGCCTACTTATTCTTCAGATATCAGTGAAGGCTATTTTCCGAAATCAGATACAAAAATCTTCCAGTGTCGCAACAAATTACTCGGCAAAATGAAGCGGGCTAGCCTGAGGGAGGACATCGGTTAGAGAACAATGCCAACAGGTAGAACATAATGTTTATTATTTAAGCTTTTCCCTATTAGGAGGGAGAAGAGCCCTATTCGAGCACTTTGCCACGAGTCTCTACTCTCTATAGAAGAGAAATCTACTATAGTATAGACAGGGCACTCTACTGAATCTATAGTGTAGGTACTATACGAGTACCGATTCGGCAGGTACTCTTGCAAGTACTAACCAATGCATAAGCCTAGGTTAAGTAAATAAATATTTAATTTGATTTAATAATAGTTAAGTATCGTGACCTTGTCTGCTACTTGTAATTTTCGCAACAAAGCGCTAGTCCCTGAATTTCTTCCTCTAAATATAATCATTGTGAAACCAATGCCGCGGCCAAATGCGTTACCTAATTACTTAAATAGATTGGACCAGTAAACAAGTACATTTCTTAGAAAGGATAACATACAAGCGAATGAATTTAAAATAGCCTCTCTTTGTAAAATGTTTGATTTATTTGTTTAACTTAACTTATGAAAAACTAGATTTGCTGTTTTAAAGCAGTTTAATTGCTTAGAATATTTTTTTTCTTTACCTACGTTATTCCCGAATAATGTAACTTTCTATTAGTGAGATGATTTCCAAAAATATCCCCTACTAACAAACAAAGTTAGAAACGTTACCGCTTTATAAATTAAAGCAAAGCATGTACATCGATAAGCGCTAATACTACCAGAAGAAAAAAGAAGACACTAACATAATAACATTCATAATTAATTGATTCAACGTTCCGAATAAACCTATTACTACAGCAAAAATAAATTTTCATCATCGACAAAACCATTCACAGTGTAATGTTCACCAAACATAGGAAGTTTATATTGGCTCGTTACCTATAGCGACCTAGTAATGGCAGCGTGGTGATCATTTTTCCGCGTACAGCATTTATTAATAACGCAAAACAAATAAGTCATGCATCTAGGTCGAGCGCACAGGAACTGTTCGTACGTCAATGAAACGGGCGCATTTTATTTGGGGAATGCATTATACATGGGTTTATTACACACCATATTTTAGTTTTTTAATTTACAAGAATGAAATATTTAAGATAATATTTTTATCGCCTATTTGGTAAGGTGAAGAAAAGATTTAGGATGCGAATGACATCTTCTTTCTATTCTATCCGTGTTTGGATTGACTACTTGTAACAAACCTTGTGTGTGTTCTTTGTGGAAAAGTGAATACAATAAATGCCTGATATTTTTACTGTTGTTAGAGAACCATAATATCAAGATCACTTTATTTCCATCTATATCTAGTACGGAACCCACCGTTTACGAGTCCTCCTTAAAGGGATTTTTGTAACATCAATAGATTATGAAGTTTGGGTAACACAAAAATCTATTTATGTGTGTAATTTTCTAATATAGTTTTTATCTGTATAAAGGCCAGAAACTAAATAATTACTTAGTTTCCGGCCTTTACAGTAATGCTAATTGTACTCATATGCCTAGTGACGTTTTTTTCCAAAATCTTTTTATAGACATTCTGAACAATTGCTTACTTTAATGCTATATCTGTCTCATAATATTTCAGAGGTCATAAAGGGCATGTTTATATGAATACCAAAAAGAATTTGATAAATAATATTATTTCAAAAATGAAACCAAGTTAATATTTAATAGTGCAATAACTGCGTTGCAGCTTAGCAAAGAAATGAGCAAAAAGTAGGCTGTTCGTTGGTACCATTTGAACATGAGAGTCCGCAAGACTCTTACTGTGTTGTCGAGTGAGTCAACAGGAGAGATAAATATGAAATAAAAAAGAATGATAAAAAGTGAATATGCTATTTTTTTCTCTCCAACTCTCTCTAACTCCAAAATAAAATAAATAATAAATATGTGAGGATTATCTTGTGTATACAATTCCGTCCCTAGATGCGATCCACTGTTGATAACACAAGTCCTGTCAAACGTAGTACGCTGAATGCTTGGCTTCGACAGTCATTTGCGCAAGAATCGCGAACTGCTTGGAAACGCGCCAGCAAGCGCACGATCAAACAATGTATATTTTATTCACTAAATCAAATTTCACACGATAAAGGACCGAAGAGCCAGACGCAAGAACATAGCATATTGATAGCTACGAACTGTGCTCTAATACATAATTTTCCCAGACAAGAATATTGTTCGCCTAGCTAACAACAGAGAATTTATCTGCATTATCCGATACTTAAAAATACAATTTTTACAGTGGGATTAATATCTATACCTACATTTTATTTTTAGCCCTGCGTAAAAATTACAACAAAAAAACTCTTTTACATTATTTTATGTTTATTATACTTTAGAATACGTTTATCTGGGAGCTTTTTGTAAGGGTTTGTTCTATGGATGGTACAACATAGATTAAAAATTTTGCAAGAACACACAGAAGACACAAGAAGTTTTAATGAATCGGTCATCCGATAGGAAATAATTTTATTAAACACTAGCTGCGCCCCGCGGTTTCACCCGCGTAACTTTCGATCCCGTGGGAATATCGGGATGAAAAATAGATGTTGGCCGATTCTCAGACCTACTCAATCATTGCTCACAAAATTTCATGAGAATCGGTCAAGCCGTTTCGGAGGAGTATGGCAACGAAAACTGTGACACGAGAATTTTATATATTAGATTTTCTATTACTCACAAGAACGGTAAAAGAGCGTTTTATTTGAATGACGCGCACGAAACCATGGTAACCAGCTAGTATTATATTTTAGACAAATGATGGATGATATTGATAGCTAGCTTTGATTAAATACTGTGTGTTAATGTGTATAATTATACTGTGCGTTAATGTGTATATAATATAACTAGCTGCGCCCCGCGGTTTCACCCGCGTAACTTTCGATCCCGTGGGAATATCGGGATGAAAAATAGATGTTGGCCGATTCTCAGACCTACTCAATATGCTCACAAAATTTCATGAGAATCGGTCAAGCCGTTTCGGAGGAGTATGGCAACGAAAACTGTGACACGAGAATTTTATATATTAGATATTCGCTACACCTTTTTTTTTATTCGCTACACCTGCCATGCACAAAACTATAGCCATAAGGAGATTTTTCTATACGCATTTATATGTATAATATGGGTACATCATGACCTCATATCCTTTTATATATACCGATTATATAAATTAAGCAAAGGTTTGATTTGTGTATTATATTAATTAATATCTATATTTTTTTTTTGGTCTTTGTAGCAAACTCGTAGCATTGTAGCTAATTTTAAATAGCTCATATAATATCTATATTTTATGACTTGCTATGTTGCCACATAGTTGTTAATTTCACTTAATTTCTCCTATAATTTTTAATTGTATAATATAACACATAACATTAAATTATGTTGTAGTAGTTTCAAATTTTAGATTAATGTAGGTATTTTCTATATGCCATTTTCCATGAATTTATTAAAAAAACAATTAAAGATAAAGGTTATTGTTTAGTAAATTTTAACACTAGTCGACCTTAGTGGACTTGTTTTTAGATGTAGTGATATGAATTGCAGTGATATGAATCAGTGGTACATTCTTCAGCACTGATTTACTGTTAAAAACTTATAAAAAGTTAATTAAATAAAGACCGATCGCAAAAACTTCCCTTTTGAAAATATTACATTTTCACGAGAGTTTTAAATAGAAGAGAACTATTTTACTATGGGGCAAAGCTAGTTATAAATAAATGCAATAAACATTCAGAAACGATGTAAACACGTATTTATATTTAATATTACATGCGGAGTGTAACTCGAATGTGTAGGCGTATTAAGACACAACGTAAACATAGAATTATCTACATTCACGTCACAGGCAGTGTACTCTCCTCCCTATGCTCCCTACTGCTTATACTATACAGTAGTACAGTGCCTAAAACAAAGACTTTAAAAAGTGCTTATCCATTATAAACACTTAAAATATCTATCCCGATGGATATAATACTAAGGTTTGGTTCTCAATTATCTGTGTCAATCTTTTTATGTATTTCTTCAAATAAAATTTTATGATTTCTAGAACTTTATATTAGGTTTCGCCTACTTACAATACGATTGCGCTTCAAATGTCAACGAAAAACTGTTGATTACTGTACTGTAGGTACTGTACTATACTTTACATCAATAAAATTTTGAAGCGTTGTTTTGTGTTGTTTTATTTTTCTTTCAATGATTTTTTTTTTATACCAACATAAATACTTTATTTGTCGTTATCTTCCACCGGAGCTTGTAAAACCGGTTTCCCAGAATTTCCCATTCAGCTACAGTGCTAACTATATTGCTCGCTTCGTAGTTCGTACAGCGATGTAGTATAGCGGGTTTGAGAGTGGTCTATTGGAATTATTCAAGCACAAATCCCGAGATTCCAGTTACGAGGCTCGAGTCAAACCCAAAAAAATGTCAATAATATGATATTATCGAATTCCTAATAACAGTTCGTTAAGCCGTCACTCCAGCGTGTCTTTCGGCTCGCCTATGCATTTGCGTATCCACTTAAACTAATATGCCAGAACATGTCCTGCGTATTTACCATAAAGTATATTTACTTTCAACCATAGACGAAATTCGGCTAGAAGAACAAAAATTAATTTACTTTGCGATAAAGCCCTACTAAAAAGATATGTTTAAGTCTTAATCAGTACGATGTACCAACAAAGGAAAAGATAAATCTTTAATAGGATCGTGAAGTAAAATGTTTTAGTATACTTGCTCTAAATAATCGAGACGAAAGGTAATAAAATATTGACTACAATTGTTTGATGTTCGGTTTATTTTGTAGCCAAGCAACCAAACGATTAATTATAAGATACGACTTCCTGCCGCGTTGATGAAGAAGATTTATACAATAAATGAAACTGTTTTTGTGGAGACCACCTATCGAAGACGTAAAAGACTTGCCTACGCATTCTCTTCAAAATTTAGCAAAGCAAATATGTTTTAAAGTGTACAAACGATCAGTTGAAGCCTGGAATTTAAAATTAAATTTCCGGAGCAGCTACCATTTTTATCAATCCAATTCTAATAAGCATTGTCGAACTTCGACTAACATTTTTTGTCTAATCTTCAATGAACTTATTTTATCAAAGGTTGAAACGTAATTTCATGAAAAAAAATACTTTAGTTATTTACGGAAATTTCTAGAAAGGCCTATACATATATGGTCTAACCTAGGATAAAGAGATAGACAAACAAACAATTTGATCGTCCATAGATATAGTCTAAATAGACAGGTAATAAAAACAAACAGTTATACCATCCGATGGTCAGAAATTACCTACATCCAAAAACATGCCTAATGCGTTGAGTTAAATGTGCTACGTAGTACATTTAACTCAATGGCCATTTATACAGCGACAAAAATCAAGAAAAGTAGAGTTTATCAAGATTTCTAAATGTTTCTATGATAAATTGTGTATATAACACAATCTATCATAATTATATAGTTACATGAACTTTTTATTATATATTATATATTTAATAATAATATATGCTAATATGGTAAATGATGTATAACTTGCTAAGATAAAATAAAGGTTCATTGATACAAATAGTTAACATATTTGAACAGATCCAGAGCGACCTACTTATGAAACGTTTCAGGGTGAAGTGTATGAGAAACTATAATAAACCATCGACCAGAGACATGTTTATTTTTATTACAAACTTGTCACTGCTGTTATTTTACTTTTGTTTAATACGCAAGCGGCAAAATATGTGAGATCATAGTGTATACATAATATATTCCATGTACCTACACATATTGTTTGAAGAGAGTTTGATAAAGTTTTTGTAAATTGTTAATTTGGCAAATATGGGAACAAAATTTTTTGTAAGGAGAACTTAGAGCGCATGCTTCGTATCTTTAAAATATATTTTATTTATTTTAAATGATGAATTCTATAATTTATTAGACGATTTGTATTTAAAAATATAATATGAAAAAAATGTTATGAATAAATATACTTATCTCAAGGCAAATTTCGCAGCAAAATAAATGTATTTTTATGTCTGTTTTTTATTTATTTTCTTGGTATTTATTTATATTGACTTTTCACTTTGAAATGGCTAAATAAAGCAATCAATACAGTAGTCTTAAATAATTTGAGAAAATGTATAGGGAATTGATTAGATTTTTTTAATTTACCTCATTCACATTTACGGGTATTATAATATGATATACGCATTCATTTAACCCTATAAATAAGCAAATAGCAACGTCATTCATCATCATCACGCAGATTTGTCGCTTTCACCTTGTTCCTTCCCTTCGCTTTATCCGATATATTAAATTGAACGATACAAAATTTATATTAGCTAGAAAGATGAAATTGAGTGTTTTTCTTATGGTCGCGCTTGCCTGCTTCGAATACAACGCAGCAAACGAATACACTAAAATTACCAGGTAGAGACAATGATTTAGACATCGATTTTGGCTTAATTAAACTTATTTAGATAACTGTTAATCATAAACATACAAAGGAAAAGCAAACGTGAGGTGGTGAATTTTCGTAAATAATAATTAATATTATGTTACAAAAAGATAATAATATATTGCAAGAAAATTTTAATTTTGTTACATAATAAAACAGGGCTTAAGCAGCTAAGTTTATAAGAATTTTTATAACAATTTAAAAATAAAGTACTTTATAGCCTTCAAATAACTCACAATATGTTGCCAGCTGTTATATTTAAACTATCTGTGAAGGATTTAACTTTTGTTTCAATTAAAATTCTCGAAACGACTTGAGAGCATCTCCGAGCATATTCCTCGGATTATATCAACAAATATCTGAGCAGAAGAAGAGATATAACGAAAATAGATGGAATCAAAATCCAATCGCCAACCCAAGTTATAGGGATTAATATACGAACGTCCTAGACCTCTTAAGAGTTGCCAACTAGAGATTGATTTCACACGAACGGAATTGACACTAAAATATTAATGACTGTATTATTAGTGGACCGATTTTTTTATCGGTTTAACATAGTCGTATTTTTATAGCACATAAAATTTCGCAACGGCATTTTATTTGTTACCACTACACGGCATAGCTGAACATGTGTCATCTAAGGGTCTACGTTGGAAACAAGCACTGATCACTGATCACTACGTACGGACAGGGAGTAAGCGGACGCAGCACCCAGGGCACACCGCGAATCTCTTGGCCGATGACGAGAACCACCCACAAATACCTGGTGTAAATCGAGGAGCTCGACCGCACGACGGGTTTCCCTGCTGCATCACCTTTGCAACAATTGCTGCCCATGACGGGAGCGCATCTCGTTTCGAATCGAGTTCGCGATGGCCAGGCGCGGACTGCGCCGTTCAAGATATTTTTGTAGAAGCGACGCTAGCGCCTCAAATCTCGATTGTTTACGACTTAACTTTACGAGAAGTTAGGAAATCCCGGTTTAGCGTTTTAAGAGCGACTTGGACTAAACATTGCGCGTTACATTTCCGTATATCAGAAGCGCAACATAGTTGCGATTTATACAACGCGCTGAATTGTATTCCCGAATATTATCAACATCGATTTTAGTTCAAAAATTTTCTACTATTTAAGTTTTTAAAATTATTTTTACAATAATTAGTTCTATATGTGCTCTATTATGCTCTACAATAATAAATGTTTTTAATATCAAATAATATATATTTCAAGGAACGCGATATTAGCATTGATAACAGTCATAGATCTCCAATAGATGGCGCGACTACGAAATCATAGATCGTGGAGATCTATGATAGTGGTTTGTAAAAGCGCATGTGTAATAGTTTGCGACATATCTCATAGATGGAGCTTTATATCAATATTCACTGATAGTCTCATATTTATTTTCGGGATGCAAAAGGTAAACTATGTGTCTGACATCATTCCAGCATCGAATACACCTTCGTACAAGGTGACTTATATGCTATTCCTAAAACGTTTGACTTGAATATGATTTCATTTCGATAACTCTACATTCAGTCTTTCCACTCTGACCAACTAAACTGACCAACTGCAACTGACCAACTATTTTTCGTACATTGTATAGTCGACATGAAAATTATCACAATAAAATTATTCATTTTAAAAAGATATTATCTAAATAGAACTGAAATGAGAAATCTCCATTTCTTATTTTAATTATCATAATTTAATTAACATAAATCTCAATTTAAATGTGAATTCGGTAAATATGTTTTTGGGTATATTAGGGTATACCTACTGCATATTCGTTTGATCTGCTTTCAGAGCTTGTTTAGAATTATATATTTTTTATTTGGAAGTAGTAAAAAAATTGAAAAGCAAATTTACTTAAAATCTTTACAATTCAAGGTTATTACATAAAGTCAATACATAAAGTTAATTAGATCCACTTAAGACGAAGAGCTAAAGGTAATTTCTCTACATATAAAGATCCGCCCGCGTGTTTCTTGAGGAAGGCTTAGGTAGGTATAGGTATATAATTTATTATGCTTTTGTGAAAATTAGCAGAAATACATATTAAAGAGGTCGCGAAAAATTTCGCCAACTGGGAGCTTTCCACGCAAACACCGCGTAAACTAGGAAAAATAGGCTTGTTGAAAAAATATTGATTTTGGGTGATATTTTTTGTAACGATATATCGAAACATCAATATAAAATATCCAATATCGAAAGTGTCAATAAAGATATATATTTTTTTGATCTACTCGACTCCCCTGGGTCCCCGATAAATCTCGTAGTACTCATTAACAGAAGTCAGCTTATAGCCCAGTGATTCTCAACCTTTTTTTGTTGCGGCACATATTTAACGATTTTAAAATTTGGCGGCACACAAAGAATAAGATAAAATATAAAAAAAACGCGTTGCAAAGCAAATAATAAAATAATTTATTTGTTTGTGGATTTAAATATATATTCATGTAATATTTTTTTCTTTTTAACTGATATTATTTAATAAAATTAACATTATTACTGTGCCGCGGCACACAAAAGTGCCGCGGCACAGTGGTTGAGAGTCACTGTTATAGCCTATCACATGAATCGAAGAGTGTTTGAACTTTGAAGTAAAACTTCTATAGGTACGCGCGCTTGACGTGGGGAGTAATCTGGCGAGAGCGTTACAAAAATCACACATCGGGTGAGGCCAATTGAAGTAGTCATTCAAATTTAAAATTCAAATTATATACATAAATAAATATCATATGACACGTTATGTCATTGTAACTACTACTAACTATGGTATATAATGAATTTGTATATTAAGTCAATAATTAAGTTTTACTTCAGTTGGATATAAGCGCAATAATTAAGTTTTACTATTTATGAGTATACAAATTAATTTGGATATGTATTTTTATATTATTTTGTCTGAAATATCTTTTGATGCAGCTAGCAATCAAGATTAGTATATAGGTAAATAATAATTAGTATTGTTTATCGTTGTTCTTGATTTTAATAAAAAGGATATCTAACTATTATATTTTTTCCATATTAGAATAGATGGGCAAATGAGGACGCTCATAGACATCCGCATAGAGGATATGCATATGGGCGGTCCTCCTTTCTCCACCCATCTCCATGGTCCACCGGCTACTTACACAGCACGAAACGTTCTTTCATTGAGATGCCTATAATATTTGAGGAGTTCCTTCAAATTCACCAGGATCCAATCATCAAATCGTGACCGGGCAATGGAACCACCTACACACCACCATTATATCTACATTAAAAACTTTCGGAAGAATATAGAACCTCCTCCATTTTTTTTGGACGGAAGCTAATTAAATTATATTTCTATGTGTTGATTTTGAAAGTATAAGAGAATAACACATAGTAACAGAACGAACAGAAAAGGCTCTATACTCGTACTAATATATAAAAGGATAGTTTTTTTGTTTCTACAGAATAGGCTCTAAAAGGAATGGGCCATTTTAACCAATCTCACTAATAGACAGATACATTATCAGGACATAAGGTAACATCTTATAACGACAGAGCCATTTTTTATTTGACTCCCTAGTATTACATATAGTAACGGTCATATTATTCTTATCTTAATAAAGCAGAGTTTACAAACAACAAAGTCACAATTGAATTACAAAGTTGAAAGTACAGTTTCAACGGATCATAGTAACGTTCACATCAACATTTTATACTTAGCATTCTAAATATTATCCGATACCTACACTAATAGTGTTCTAAAATTGGCAAAAACACCGGAATGACTCCTACTCTAATAGCTACTAAACAATTTATTAAAATCGTGCGTGCTCATTATGTGTATGTGACGCGGATAACCATTTTCATTTCATTTAAATCATCAATTATTTCATTTGAATCACCACTTTTAATGTCATTTAGATTGAATATATACAACAATGAATTTATTTAGAGTTGCACTCTAGTGACTTGGACAAACTGTATCAATAATAATAATAGATGTGGACTTATACACTTGTCTCATACGGGGCTTGAGGGAATCTTCACACCGACTGTGAGTGTGAAGACAGTCTAATTGAGCTCAAAGACATCCAAATTACCATAGATCGGAAGCACAGACACAGGCTTCGTAGCTTAAAATGGACCTGATTGTGTAATTTGTGATGTTATGTCCTTGGGTGGTATTACCAGGATGAAGCTGATTATGTTTATTTGAATTTTATTATATTAAGAAGTTTATGTTAGAATATCGAGACCAAGAATATTGTTGAAATAGCTCGTAATCTTCTAGTAATAAAAGCGATATAAGCTATGGTCTTCACTTTCCTTACATAATTTGTTTGGTATTATTCAATGCTCGTTAAAATAAAAATCAACTATTTACCACATTGGAGTAAACTGTGCCAATGACGAGACATCAAAAATACAGGGGTTTTAAAGATGAGTATGCGCCCAATATAAAGTTCACTCAAACAAATATTGATAGGGAGATAGAATTTTTATATTGTTAACAATTTACCATCAAGGTATTTTATAAAATTTTCGAACTACCGGCGTATTACCTTTCCTTGGCGTCCTAAGGGCAGAATCAAGATTGCCGTCTTGGTTTGACAATGATATTGAGGTAGGCTAGGAAAAGATCAGTGTTTTATTTAAAAAGAAGTTAGAACCTTATCGTAGTTGCAGCTGCCATCATAGGCGCAATGGTACCTAATATTCTCTCCATACATTGGACTATGCCATAATCTGATCGAGCTCCTTATAAAGTTTAACATATTGCAGACGTAGGTAGCTTTCAAGAATACAAGAAATTGGTTGACTATATAGGTTCTTTACGCACGATAATTTATGTGATAAAGTCATAAGAAATCATTGATGACAAATTGCATTATATAAGAATTTAATTGAAACATTAAATTAACCTTATTTTGTGTAATACAAAGATGGAGGTATTTACAAGAAGCTAAGGCCGTTCGTGACTTCTTGCGCTTGATCAGCGCTCTCACTTTCATGCTTTTTCTTTCGTTCAACCCTCGTCACGTAAAAATGTTAAAAAATCATACCCACTACATATTACAAAATTCCTTCCTCCGAAAAAAAAGTGTGTGCTTTCGACCACACAACGGAAGTAGAGACTGTTCAGAGAAAAAATTTAACACTAACTTTTGGAAAGGAAACGGTTAAATAAAACTAGCGATGAGATGTAAGGTTGTATTGGAATGTTCGAACTTAACTATTCCTGGTATCATTTCGCGGAATCAATTGGCACATAGAGCCACTGGCGAGGTTGTGGAGCGGCGTCCCAAATCAATCCGCATCATATCTCCAAAACAAGGTTGATTTTTGTAGCACGACAAATATTCATAAGATTGGAGACTGAACAGTTAGATGCGAGTCACTAAATTGTCAAAAAAAGACTGCAGGAAGCTAAAATTTAATATCGTATACCACTCCGAGTTCTTCTATTAATAGAGAAAATCGTGGAAGCAGTCTCCAGTGGGCATGGGCAAATAGTAAAGTTGGAAAAGCCTCACGGGGCTGTGGTACTTTTTTCTGATGACTCCAGGTTCATAATTCATCCACATTTTATTTGTACGAGTTTCTCGGCCGGCTAAAAGTTAAGTAGTGCATCCATACCTCGGCAGTATAATCATGATTTGGTAAGGGAATTCGGTTCAGTGAAAGAACCGACCACGTTTGGATACAGGGCACTATGACGTCTATAAAATATCGAAATAATTTGCTAGGACCGATATGGTAAGATTATATCTTGCCATATCGATTTCAGCGCCAAAATTTTCAACTTGTCCAAAACAACGGCCATCCATACCAGAGCCCATCTAATACGAGATTGGTAAAACATGATGGCAACAAAAGTAGAGTTTAGCGGCCAACAAAGTCATCCTAGCTAATTCGATACAAAGAGATGTAATAATACAATTGGTACTCCATAATTCAAGTAGCATACTTTATCTACATCTCCATATACATAGTGGCAGCAGAAGTAGAGTTTGGTGGCCAACAAAATCATCCTAGCTAATTCGATACAAAGAGATATAATAATACAATTGATACTCCATAATTCAAGTAGCATACTTTATCTAAATCTCCATATACATAGTGGCAGCAGAAGTAGAGTTTAGCGGCCAACAAAGTCATCCTAGCTAATTCGACACAAAGAGATGTAATAATACAATTGGTACTCCATAATTCAAGTAGCGTAATTTATCTACATCTCCATATACATAGTGGCAGCAGAAGTAGAGTTTAGCGGCCAACAAAGTCATCCTAGCTAATTCGACACAAAGAGATGTAATAATATAATTGGTACTCCATAATTCAAGTAGCGTAATTTATCTACATCTCCATATACATAGTGGCAGCAGAAGTAGAGTTTAGCGGCCAACAAAGTCATCCTAGCTAATTGGACACAAAGAGATGTAATAATACAATTGGTACTCCATAATTCAAGTAACATACTTTATTTACAACTTCCATATACATAGTGGCAGCATAAGTAGAGTTTAGCGGCTAACAAAGTCATCCTAGCTAATTCGATACAAAGAGATGTAATAATACAATTGGTACTCCATAATTAAAGTAGCATACTTTATCTACATCTCCATATACATAGTGGCAGCAGAAGTAGAGTTTGGTGGCCAACAAAATCATCCTAGCTAATTCAATACAAAGAGGAGATGTAATAATACAAATGGCATTCAATAATTCAAATAGCGAACTTTCTAGTGCACCTCCGTATGACCTGGAAAATATTGCTCAACAGGGTATTGATTTTATCGCGTCACGATGCGCATGCGTAATGGTTGCAGAAGATTAATTCCGTCGGTGCTTCAATTGGTTAATTATTAATGTAAAATGTATATAGGTGTTATTTATATTTCAATATTTACTATTTTATTTGTTTTATAATTATTAAATCAATTATTTTAGTTTGTGATGAAAGTTAATTAAATAACGGTTACTCCTATTTTTAATTATAAATATATCCTTATCTATCCATAAAATGTAAATAGTAGATTATTTTGCGTGCACGTTAGATTCCTAGACCATTAAAACCCATAGACATCTGCAACCTGCATAATTGTCGTGCAGACATTTCACCCCCTTCTCTCTTTGCCCTGGCCCATTTAGAAGGAGAATAGGAGTTCTTGGTAAAAGGGCCAGGGAGAACTCACAAATCGCATATAATACAATAGCATTTCTGACAGTTTGCGGCAGTTTCGTGTGAATCAGAGGACCAATTTATCTGCAATGTAGCATGACACTCTTTGAAAATATTAATTGCTAAGTAGGCTGTGATCAATAGTAATATATAGTAATATAGGCAAATGAGGAGAAACCCTTAATCCTTTATAGTACTGAGGAAGCAAAGGGCGTTATCGGATTGCTATGGATGCTCGTCAGGACGAGACTAGGTTTGGCGTCGAAAAGGAGATCGACCTGCCCCCTCTCCAGCAGACAAAAGAGAAGCATCCCGAAATATTTTTAATAGAAAATTCAACTATTATTATCAGGGCCAGAGATCGCAGGGTCACACGCGAGGCGGCAAAGATGGCCTTGTCTCCGTCGTGAATAAACAAGCTCATGAAGATAATGACCGGGGAGGAAGTCTCTCCCTTTGAAGCCTCGGTAACGAGCAGTCGGATTGTATGATGTAAATACACGTGACGATCCAACTTCCCGTTTACCTACTCTGCAATAAAACAAAAGGTCAGCCGGCATACAAATATACCGGTTTATTGATAGACGGTTTCGATGATTACGCACTGTGATGTTAATGTACTCCATTTCAATATAGCTCGAGGCGAAGATATAAAATACAGGCGAATGACGGACAGAGTACAAGAAGGTACGAAATTCAAAACAAATAGGAGTAACACCTGTAGTGGATCTATTCGCCCCAAAAGCATATAGGTAAGTCATTCATCATCATCATCATCAGCCTAATTTCGTCCATCGCTGGACATAGGCACGCCACTAAGCTCGGTCTTCTCGGTAAGTCATTAGAAGATTCGAATACTTTTTCCATAATTCCCTTCATATAGCCTAGGCTATGATATATTAAGGGTTTTCCCTAGGATTAAAAACCCACCAAAACGGTCGAGTCTGATGACTATAGACCACTATAGGTATAACCTGAACCTAAATCTGTCAACAAGTCTCACTTTAAATCTATTAGGCACCCAAATATATTAAGATTTTTTATGCTAATTCCTCTGAACAGAATTAACAGTACGCAGATACTGTCCGTTTTGTTATACGTAAGCACGATAGAAAAAATAGTACCTAATGCAGCAAGGCCAGATACACAGACCCAATGAACAGTTTCTCTTCATCCATATGAATCATCACATTCGTCTGAAGTGGGTATGATAAATAGTCTCCATGCTCCTATGACCCCAAAAACCTTCTTACAACAGATCTCTGGCATTGGTGTCGTAGGCTGCACACAATTAACATTCTTCAAACTCAATAGATATTTCAATTAATATCTGATTATTTGTAATATAAATAATTAAAACAATACTAACAGATAATGGTTTGGTCTCAAAACAAAATAATTTCAATCTATACGCTGTAAAGAATGTCAAATAGTGCATGGCCGCTCGCGCTTTTGTCTAATTTTGTGTTTAATTAGTCAACACATTCCACGGTGTCGGTCGAACATATTTTGGTGATATGTTCCACATGTTCGAAATCAAAACAAGTGACCGTCTGTAACAGCGAATAAAGAGCAAGTGTCAAATGTCTCTTAACTTCTTCCTGGTCTGTATTTATACATCGTCAAAGAAAAAACAAACAACGCTTACCGGCAGGACGCAAGCGCACTGTCTGACCCATTTATTTATTATGCACTTTATGCTATTGCAATACGATTTTCATTACAACAAATGCCTATTTAATTTCGCACGTTTATCACAAATAGCTCGATAATGCCGCAAATTGAATATATAAGCTGTATAAACATGATAAAAATATGCACACTTTAGTGTCGATTTTTGTAAGCCGCGATGTAGAACTAGAAATAGAACGTACCATTCGTAGAGAAAGGGCGGCGAACCGGTTGGCAAAGGTAGCAGTATCTGGCAGCCGGTCCCTGGAGCAGATCTAACGACTCGGGGTTCGCTGGTAGGGAACGTAGGGGGCTCCATGGGCTCCAGTGCTGTCGGCCCGCGC
>LUGF01021578.1:275020-313848 GCA_001625245.1 Calycopis cecrops | reverse complement strand
TAAATAATTATATTTTTAGTTATAGTTTGGTTTATTGATGTTTTGTTATGAAATTATTTTATATTATGATGCTTATGTATTCTTCAAACCTTTTGTTGCGCAAATGTTTTATTTTTCTTTAAATATTTAACCGATTATTCAACAATTAATCGATTTTGTCATGAAATATATATTTTTTATATTTCTCCATCTCCACGTTGCTAAATGTCCTGATTCTTCCCTATTTTTATATAAAAAAATAGGACCAATTTTTTAGACTACATCTTAACTTCTTACATTTGGGCCCACTAAGTTCAGCCTCCTTTTTTAGTTAAAATCTAAAAGCCTATTTCAAAATGACACGCAACTTAACAATTCCTAAATTGTAACTCCATCCTTAAAACTGACTGCGTGCTCAGACATACCTGGCATATAGCTTCTCCATGCTCAGATGTACTTCCTGGCGCCACACAGCTTGAGTAGTATTAAAGCATTCAATGTCCATGGCGAAAAGCTCGTCGCCGGACATGTCGAGATGAGCAGCCAGAATCTTGAAAGACGGCCTGTTGAGTAAAAAACAAAATGTCAAACAAAACAACGAAACAGGAATATTTACAAACATGAGCATGTAACCAACTGTTCGTAGAAATGTTTCTAGGAAAAAAAATAGCAACGCAAACAAGAGCGCAAAAGCAAACAATTGGTTGGAAATTACCTCTGTCGGGCCACTCTTGCCCAGCATTGTTTGAGCAGCGACTGGAGAGTTCCCGGCCAGGTGGACGGCAGCGGGAGAGAGATGGTGTCCGTGCCCACGCCCCACATGATGGCATGGGTTTCCATGTTCTTATATGGCACTTCCTGGGTCAGGAGCTCCCATAGCACGACCCCATACGACCACACGTCCACCTTCTCGGAGCAGGGCTCATGGCGGATCACCTCCGGAGCCATCCAGGCCACGGTCCCGGTGAAGCTCATGATCGTGCTCTCGTCGTTCCACTCGCGGCTGGTGCCGAAGTCACTCACCTTGACAACCAAGTTGTCGGCAATGAGCACACTGAAAATCATCCACTCATTAAATCACTTTTTATAGTCGGAGACATTTGAAACTACCAACGCCCACAAACATCCGCATATAGGTTATACGAATGCGTTGCCCATCCTTCTTCCCCCTCCATTGCCCACCGAAAACTCCGTAAAATTGAAAATATTTAAAGATGAATTGAATATGAACGAAATAAGTAATAATAATAAATTAATTAACATTTTGAAAACAACTTACTTCGGACTCTTCAAGTCGCGGTGTATTATCTTGTGGGCATGAAGGTAGCTCATGCCAAGAGCGATCTCTTTAGCCCACTTCATTATCTGCTTTGGTGAGAAGCAGGCGCCGCTGTGAAGGAACTCGAACAACGGGCCGTATTGGCAATACTCCATTATGACGCAGTAGCTGGGTGCTACGGTGCAGACACCACGGAAGCGTACTAAAAAAGAAAACACACGTGTACTTTTGCACTTACTCCGCTGGCTGAGCGACCCAAAGAGAACCTTGGATAGCGACACCAGAAGACGCCACTACTCTATATTCTTGGCTGATTCTTGCTGGTTGATTAGAAAGCGTGAGTCTTTATGGGCTTCATCTTTCCAGCGATATCTAGGGCGACCCACATGACACTCCCATTTGGCTGCCCTAAATATGCTTTCTTGACTTAACGATCCTTTTCCATCCTCTCCAAGTGGCTGAGTCAACGCAGTCACAGGTCTTCGCTTCGGCGGTTATGTCTCGATTTTTACTTTTACATTAAAATATAAGTGCGTTTTCCTGTTCACACTGCGTCGTCAATATCAATTTAAATTATACGTACCTATATTATCGTGGTTCAGTTTCCTCAGATGTATGATATTGGTTTCGAATTTATCTCGCAGCTTCTTCACGGCAACTATTTCACCATTAAGGTGCCCACTGTACACCACACCTTGGGCACCGCAACCAAGATATATCATATCAGTGATAGAATGGAATGGAACTTCCCAATCGTCTAAAACAAACATTGTATGTTAAATAAAATATTACAAAAAATTCGGATACCTTTTAAATTTAACTAATAGCCGCGAAACTTTGCTTTTATTGAATAGATATTTAGAATTATTTTTTCATCTTTTAGTTTTGCTTCTCGAGGAATTCTTCAAAATGAGACCATAAATTATTTTTATGTGCAGCTATCCTTCCATGATCACTGGGACAAAAATCTGTTAACGCTGTTTATATATAAGATTCGAACCTTGAGGTGCGAGCTTATTCATGTTCGTGTTTCAACTGGCCCATTTGAATGATGAAGACTTTTACTATCAGCAGAGTACAGTGGGAATGCAACAATGTTATGAACACTTCTAAGAACTATAGTGTTTGTTCCTGTGTATGTTTTGACCGACCCATTTAAAACATGAAACCTTTACTGTCAGCAAAAAGTGCTGTGGGAATGCGATCTAAAGCTTTGATCTCTTGATCGTAACGCACAACGGCGGCATGAGGTTTAACGTTACTAAGAACTATAGTGTAACTGATATCTAACAATGCACTTTTTCGGGGTCGCTCTTATGGTGTGGATTTACGTTTGACGCAACGCAATTCCTTATCTGACACTTGTATTTTTTTATCAAATACCCAAACTATTTAGAAGACATTTTAATTGCAAGACTTTTGCTGTATAGTTTAAATGGTACGACTTATCCACAGAGGCTTAGCCCTCAACACATGAATCTTTGATAGTATTTAAAACTACAAAATTATTTTAGCTGGCTCTTTTCTTAGTTTATTCGTCCTCTTATATTTTGTAGTTCTATAGTCAGAAATTATAGTTTAAAACTTACTGAAGATCCGTAGATAAGGACATATTATATAGGTATTATCTATGGATTATAAGCATATTATAATATGTGACAGCAGCAGCTAGACCACAGATAGCTGACAGACAAGAGCTTACGTAGAAATTAATTTTTGGCCAAACACTATTTTGAAAACACATTAGAATCCATTTATTATGAGTCTGTTTTACCAACTACGAAATATAATGTATATTACAGCATTTGGGTTATTAATTATTATATAAAATTTTATTTTTGTTGTAACCAAATATATTATAACTACTGTGCTACTCTGGATATGCAATATCTTGCTATTCACAATTTTTTAAAATATATGAATACTTAAAATAGTTATTACATACACCAGGCATCTGGATGCTGGATGGACTGACTGATGGATGGAAAGACGATGGATCATCTGGTATGCCTGGTGTAAGGGACAAACTTATTGATTTCTTACAATATAGTATGTTATGAAATTCAATAATTAATGAATACATATAATGTATTTATTAGTTATGTGCAATTTCTATCTTTATATTTTATTGTGATTGATTTCCACTTCTATTTCTTTTTATATGTAACTGACTATACCCTGCGCGCGTTGCTACGCCACCAAGAGATAAACCAGCACGAAGTATCACAATAATTTATTAAATTCATAGGAAAGACAGTGGCGCCATCTGTCGAAAATTAGTCGTACCAACTCAGAACTACTAAAGATTTATTAAAGATCATCACATTCTCAAATGAATAGTTTATGATCCTAAAATAGACATACAGACAAACTTTCGTTTTTATATATATAGATAATACAATCATGTCTGTGAAACAATAGAAATAAACACACAAAATTTCAACCCAAGCCGTTTTGTAGTTGACATACCGACAGCAGAGCCACCTACCGGATTTGACTTTTTTAACCATCCAGAAAACTATCGAAATATCCTTATAAAATTTCAACCCAATCAGTTCAGCGTTTAGAAATTTATCCATTTTTGCATGGGAATGAAGCATTTTCTAGTAAAAAGTAGCCTATTTTCATCAGGAGGGATAATCCAGGTATCTATCCAATAGGTCCAGTAGTTTATTAGATAATATTAAGAAACAAACAAGTAATTCCTCTTTATAATATTAGTATAGATTTGCAATTGTAACATGATGCATGATGGAACATACTTGCCTAGAATTCCCTAGATTTAAAAATTTACAGTTCTATGTATCCAGGAACACAGATGTTCGTCAATTTGGTCCCAACAGTGGAAAGATCAGGCACACCAAAGTATACTTATTATTGTTATTAAGAATTTTTTACTGTGAACTGTTCCTTAGATTTCACTCGGCAAGACAAGCAACTAGGTAAATTTACCAGTGTATAAAATCGTAAATATTTCTCTTCTTGATTAATTTTGTTTCTCAGCGCTTGAGGTAAGTTGAAAGTGTAAGTAATTCTGAGTGTGAAAGAAAATACATCCTCAGTTCTGTTCACATCTAGTGAAGCAATACCTCTGCCGTATATAAACATACAAAGTCACTAGTATTTAGGTAACATGTTTTATATATAAGATGAAATTTTTTTTTTAGATATTAGGGGGCAGACGATCAGACGGGGCCATTTTCATGACTACCAATGCGCTTAGACATCTGCATGAAGTCTATTCAGATGTGTTGTCCTCCTTCTTCCTCCTAAATTGGCCACTGGATAATTACACCCCACATGAAATGCAACAGCACAGCTGTCACTTTATGCTGATGTCATGTAGGTGAGAGGTACCTCCCCGATCATGCTGGCCCAAAACAGCTGCAGGCATGCACATTTGGCACTACCTCTGATATTTTGGCAAGATTTAGAACTAACACAAAAAGTTTGAAGATTGCATGTATAGAAGGTTCTAGCTGTATGATTTGTTGTTAATATTTAAAGGAGTTAACTTTGAATTTCTTTTAAATAATATAAAATTTATGCATGTTACAATTGTTTGTAATAAGTAATAATGTTATGTTGATTTTATAGTAAGTAAGTTTTTAATTTTTTTATATGTCTTGACTTAAGAGTCCAATTTGTGTTTTTTTAAGTATATTTTATTTTAAAAAGCCATATTATTTTCAGGCAAGCCTCCTAAAAAAATAAGTAGAAAAAAAATAAAAAAAAGACACATTGTTTATTTAATAATTTAATTAATAAAAGTTGTTTCATTAAAATATTCCCCAACTTTTACTGTAAATTTGTATGTTAGCTGTATTTTCACCCAGTAGCAACAGGCTGTTGCTTTTTGAGATGACATGTTAAAAAAGACTTTAATGCAACCCAAGATAATCAAGGAACTTAAATAATAGGAATTGCTTATCAATGTAATTATAACTTTGAGTTTCAATTAACCGTGCGTTCAGTACTAAGAATTTTAAAAAATTTGTAACTATTTCTGAAAATCATATTAAATGTAGCTATATCACTTTCAAATCCTCAATTTTCTGATATTGTATGCCATATTATTCATAATATCTATATACTTTAATACCCAATTAACTTCCATCACAAATCTATGAGCTTCAAGAAGAATCAATGTATATGACCCAGTTACCACCTACATGTAATTCTATTTATAGTTCAACCCATTCCAATCTGACAAAATCAATACCAAATTGCGCCGAACCAGGAATGTAAGGGTTTTTTTTTTTATTGTGATGCAATTACAAAGTAATGTCAATAACACTGTAATGGATAATATGATATTAATTTAAACGACAATCTATGTTAAAAGTAAAACAAAGGATCAAAGGATACGCTATTGCGTCCTATGTACAAAAATCAATTCCGTGCATAGCGCATCCAATCGAACGAGCCCCGGGCAATTCATCTACATAGGTATCGATTAATATACACAAAACAAATTACCTTTTGACTGCTTAAAATCCGGACCTCTGAAAATCGCAGCAACGGTGGAAAAACAATCCAAAACACCATCCATCCAAAATATTTTCCTTTTATCACGTTCGTAAACCGCAGAATCCATGCCTTGATATTCGTCATATATATTATGCTCTTCGCCCTGTTCATCTAACGCCATGGCTAAATTTGTATTTTACTCTTTAGGCTTTAAATTATTAGTCTATAATCGAATTTAGCCTCCTTGAATCTTCACAAATTAAAATAAAATCACCATATTCATCACTCCAAGATGAGGATCAACGCGACATACCATACAGAGAATAGGTACTGACAATACTGAACTTTCTGAAGGGATGCGAACCGCGAAGATGCGAATAATCAATGAATTGCGCTACACAGACCAGACAAAATATTTGTACCAAACCTCTAATCTTTGGACAATACAATCAAATTATTTAGGTTGATCCCGCGAACTTAATTAAATATATAGAGAGAGTGAATACTAAAAGATTTTAATATTTTATAATTTTCTTAGATTAACAGGATAATATTAAATTACTTAAATTAAAATAAAGAAGAACGTAGACATCTCTGTCTACGAAGAAGAAGGATACTAATTTGACATGAATGACGGATAAATAGCGCGCTGGTCCGTAGTTGGTCTGACGACTGACAATTAACGACAATTCAATGAAGACAGAAGTTTTGTTTTGTGCAAATATATATTCATAAAATAATAGTATCTGTTGCTCTCAGCCAATTCAGAATCCATAATTTATGTTCTAAAACATAAAAATAAAGTGAAGATCTAGTTAAAGTTATAATAAACAACACGTTAAGACAAAATGGACAAACGTGTGTCGCTTGCAGGAGTGTTATCAATTTATAAAAAATGGGTAATAAATAATCCTGGTGTAGTAACTGATGTTGAAACGGTAGCGACATGGTCTTCCTATTTCGTAGCCGGAAAAATAAACAAGTCTCCTATAGTTTCCGAACTTGTTTACTCTCTATCAAAACTAGTCTCACTTTTTAATGATAAACTTATCAGAGAAGCCTATGGTAATGAGATACAACATTATGGGTTAAGAGAACAAATCAAGCTTTGGTTAACAATTATTCATTACTGTGAAGTCTTTGTAGAGTTGGCTGTAAAAAACAGGTTCGGAAACAGAGGTAAGTGGACGGCTGCAGCATTGTTACAACTATTTAAATGTTCATCAGCATTGGTGTTACTATATAGATTCAAGGAAATTCCTATACCACACCCTCCAATTCCTTTTTTACATAGAAAGAAATTTATTGAAGGAAAAGATATAGAAGAAAACTCCAATTCATATTTTACATTAAAGAGATCAGGCAGAACTATAAGACGTATAGACGGAGCACCCCCTGTGGCCTTGCGTGACTGGCAACCTGTCAAAATCCTAGATGATAAGACTAATACAAATATCCAAGAAAAAGATTTACTACATGCTGAATTACTTCACATCCTAAAACCCATAATTCATCTAGCTGTAATGAAAGCTTTTGGAACAAAAGCTTGGAAACAATGGATTGTAGCTTTAGCCATTGATGTTGCTAGTTTCAAGCTTTATAATCGTCACATGAAAGAATTATCTTATGAGCAAAGATCAGAAATAAGTAGAAGAAAATTAGACCTGGTCTTATATATGTTGAGGAGTCCAATGTATAATGGGTATTCCAAGAATGTATTAGAAGGCTTACTTACAGGTGCATCTAATAAAATTCCACTGATGTCACTTGTATGTGGGCCAATCATTCAATATCTTAATCACTGGCAAGAGATCTACTTCTATATGTGGGCTTCATAATTTTTTTCCTAGATTAAAACATTCAAGGGCATATATTTTGTATTAACAGGTTAAAAGGGTTTTAGATATAACATAATTTTATCATAGTTCACAACATTCAAGGGCATATAATATATTACAATAGTTAAAAGGGTTCTAAAAATAACAGTAATATTAGATGTATTTATATATAGATAGATTGCATTTTATATTGATGTTTGTTGCAACAATTTTACCAATACCCTTTAGAATATATAGATCTATAAAGTGTATTTACTAAAGAGGCTTCTAACATGAAATAGGTAAGATAAATTACTCTTTCATTATTATGTTGCACATTGTCATATTATTTTAAACCAAAGATTTTAAGAAAACCTAATAAATTGCATATAACTAGCTAATATGCATACTTTGTTGGGTGTCAAAGTTTAAAATTGTTAATTTATTTTAAATTTAAAAAATTGTAAATTTAATTTTTAATGCCCTATGTCACTTCCTGGTGTATATAGCTTTCTATTTGTGAAAGAAGGATTAAAATAGATCTAGTACTTTTGAAGCCTATTCAATACAAATATACAAAAAAATATTTTTTTTATAATATTAAGTATAGATCTGCCAATTGATGATGTACGTGTAATCTAAATATATAAATATTTTACCAATATAAAAAATTTAATGGCTTAAGACATGGCATCATTAGTGTTATAAATATTTGTATATTATTACTAATAAAGATTGCTTGTTATATAAACCATATTGTTGCTTATGATACTTGCTTTAATATTAATAAGATTATGTTAACTTGAATAGCAATTAAAATGTTTCTATTAAATTAATCATGACATTTAATTATTATTTTTAATCAGCTGTTCATTCATATTATTTTTTTATAAAGGGGTGTTTGATTAAGAAATATTGAAGGTTTAATAAAATGTTAAAAGAAATATTATTTTTTTTAATAGCGGCGCCCCGCGGTTTCAGCCGCGTAAATTTCGATCCCGTGAAAAATAGAAAATCATCTCATAGGATTTCTTATAGGATAAAAACTATCCTATGGGTTAATACAAGTTACCCTCTGTGTGTGCTAAATTTCATGAAAATTGGTGCAGCAGTTTTTGTGTGAAGTAGTAACAAACAAACTTTCTCATGTTTAATAGGATAGTCAAGTCATTGTGGACTAGGAGAACAAGTCATTGTGTAACCACAGTTACCCATGATAAAACCCATTTTTTTATTTATTGAGCAAAATTAAAGAGATTTTTGAACCTAAGAATGTAAAGAAAGGTTTTTGACTACACTAATCTTGTATAATGTTAAAATGTTACTTGTCACCTGGATCTTTAAAATTACTTAAGTGCATCTGCCACGGTTGATTGTAAAAATGTCAGAAAAAGTATACAAGAGACGTTGTTTGCAGAAACGTAGGCACAGAGTAACCTGTGATTGCAAGTGTGGGAATGCTCCGAGCCCATACCAACCTGTGCCCTGTGTATGTAAATTTCAATCCACAATAAATTTACATTGTACCCTACCTACATAAGAAAAAAATGGTTTTGTATGTGTTTAAAAAAACTTTCTGCACCCATTGCTCTCAACTTTGATATCACAAAATATAATAAATAGAAAACAAATTGGCGATAAGACTATTCATATATAATTTCACTAGACAATTTTAGAAGACTTCATACATTTCTTTAGGTATTGTATGAGTTTTGAGACTTTTCAGATCACAACACTTAATATTATCCTTACGGTTAGGGATTGTTAAAATAAAAACAATATAATATGTATACATATAATTTTTATTGAATAATTAGCATTAATATACATTTTAAAACCCACATTCTTTTTGTACACAACATTTACTAAGTATTTTCATATTATTTCTAATTGTAATTAATGGCAACATAGGTCTCAAAAATACAATGAGTACAGTACCTAGTATAAACATACATACTCATACTTAACACCTCTAGGTCTTGAAGATAAGACTCGATGTAATACAAATCACTCATGAATTTCAAATACTTAAGTTCAAATTAATCTCTAAGCCAACCCAACAATAATAATTTGTAGTGCCTTGTGGAGAAAATATAATAATTACATTAAAAATTTTTACTAGTATACACTAAACATTAAAACTCACAAAATTAATTATATGTAGATGACAATTACAATGTATTTAAGAATATAGCAAGGTCGAAAATATAGCTTTTAATTGGTATCCAAAATATATAATTTTGCTTCGCAATTTAGTTAAAATACATAGTGATAATAAACATTGCGTTAACTTTCCTTAAATTCATAGCACCTCTTCACATTAAACATAAAAAATTAAAGATCTGATTTAATTAACAATAATATTTATGCTCAATTTCCTATTTATAAAAGTAAAATGGAAGCTCAATTTATGAAAGAAAAGAAATAGACCTAAAATTGAGCTGCTACAAGCATGTTGTGTAATGACATCATTGTTGAATTATGATTATTAAGAAATCATAATAATAATAATAATTTAACAATTTACTTAAACATTCATTTCAAATCACTACACACCTGAATTTATATTAATCTTTTATGTATTTCTAAGATTTAGATATCATAGTAATTGAGCAGTAGCATTTTATGTTAAAGCTAATGAATAACTCATTTAACAATAAATAATTGTAGAAACATTGTCACTTATGTAAATCAGATGACCCAGTCTGATGCCATAGACTCAACATTTCCAATAGTTACTATCTACAGGGTTTCCCATGGTTATGTCACACGGAGGAAGCACCTTGAATATGTTAATAGAACATTTTTCTAAGAGTTTCTTTTTGTTAAAAAAAAACCAATAATTTACACAGATTTTTAGATAAAAACAGGTGCCTGGTTGAAGCAGGATTTATACCCGCTACGAGAAAAAAATACCCTGTAGCATGTCTTTTGAATGTAAAAGTATTCCTGAAAGTAGAACATGTAAGAAAAAATATCACAGTTATAGTCCTTAGAAGTAGAGAAGGAACAAGTGATATTTAATAGTTAATCAAAATATCACATACATGTCCAAGAAGCAAGCAAGCACAGCAGTAAAATGAGCAGTAGCAGCGTAAGAGAATCCATTTTAGTTGGTCAAGTATTGCACTATCCCAATTCTCATTCCTAAATTAACAGTGCTTAAAGTCTAAAAGACTATCCTGAGTGTCTAAATATTTTAGTAAACAAATAGGTACATATCTAAAAACAGAATCATAGAAAATAGTGACGGCAAAATTTAAACCTTATTGATATTATAAATTGTTGTTCTGTTGATGATGAGGTATTAATTATTATGGATTTATTGATATAATAATGAAAAATGTAGGAAAATATTGCCTATAATTCAAATTTTTCATGTGCAGTACAATTTTATAATTATGTAGTTTTGCTTAGTCACTACCCTGTTATCAAAACAGTTCAACATTACAATGCCCTTGGACTACACTGCACTTGGTTTGGAACATATTTAGCCTTTAGTTCATAAATGTATACATATAAATAAATTATTTATAGAAATATATTGAAAAATAATAAAAAATAAAGAATGAGAGAATAATAAAAAATTAAAAAGGTAGCAGTAAGTTTTATGATTTAATACAACTATCTATTTAATATAAATTAGGACAGATCTTAGTAACTAATAATTATAGTCCTATTATAAATAACTTTATTATATCCTACCAATTTTTACATATCCATCAAATACCCACCATTTTGATAATACAACCATATCAATTTCTAATAATAAACCTACTTTGTTATGATGGTTAAGACGATAATAAAAATACTTGATTATATATAATTAATAATTAGGAAAATGTATGTTGAACTCATCTATAGGGATATTCGCAGGATATTGATGAGCTTGTTAAATTATATAATATTTTTAATTCTTTCATGTTAAGTTTAACTGAATACTTATTTTTTTTCAGCTGCTTTAGAATATATAGAATAATTTACATTAAATAGATACAGAAATGTTTAATAAAATAGTCACACATGCATAAGCAAGCTCAGATGTGTAAATAATCATTGTTCAGTAATAGTAACAAAAAAGGCACAATAGGCAACTTATCTCCAACAAGTAATCAGCATAAAGCTCAGTTCATAGCTCAGAACTTATTAGACAATATTTAGTATTAAAAATAATCATGGCGCTTTAATGACACTTGTGACATCATAAACAATGTTAACTTTTTTAGTATGTTATTTACATAATCCTTTTGTGCAACAAAACTCCTCTCTCAAAGAGTGTTGTTATGTTAACATTATTGATTTAATTGAATAGAGGTGAAAATAGATGCAAATTTTTTTACTGCCTCAAGTGCTACTTACATAAAATTTTATTGATTGAATGACTTATTTGATTTATGCAATAATACACTTACCTTACAAATTACTAGTATAGATTTATTAAAAATAGCAATACCTGTTACACATTTGAAATTGCATTACAGCAAATAATACATCGGAATGTTGCTTAAAAACAAACAGTACATAATATTATACAGGGTTGATAAGATTGAGAGGCATTAAATGAAACCACATATACTTTATGTTCCTACAGTTAATCCGAGACTATTAAAAAAGTTAAATAGCGAAAAAATATTATCACTCTTTGTACCGGGCGGCTACAGCAAGCACGGGGTGAATGACCCCGGCCGGCCATAGTCGGTGCTCAGCTGCGATACAGCGTGTATGAAGTGAGAAAAAACTTGAAAAATTCCTGGCTAAACTGTTCCGATTGATCTGTTTATAGTTGTGTAGCCTGGAAATTATTCACTAAATATGTGCTTTCATTTAATGCCTCTCGCTTTTATCAACCTTGTATAGTTTACTTTATTAATCTCTTGTGAATGTAAGCCAAATACCCAAGTAATACCATCAACTTAATAAGCAAATCAAAATCAGTCAAACTGTTCTAATTAGGTAAAAGTTGCTCTGACTACAAAGGGCTAGGCTAATTACGCTTCTATTAACATTAACTACCTAAATATTTCACTAAGAAACCATCTCAATAACAACTTTATGCCCTAGTGGCCTTCTATAATATTGTTAAAGATAATTTCACAGATTTTGTTGTCACATCTTGACACTATGATTAAAATATTTTAAGAAAGTTGAACAAGAATATCCAAGTATTTCTATAATATTATCAAGACTAAATTGAATAGGCTGCAAATTGTATCTCAATATTTTTTTTCCACAAGTAACATCAATTAATCACTCGGTTTGAGTTATTACTAAGGGTAAATAGTAGTATTATGTCCTTGGCTTTTTAAAATAAGCAATCAAGGGCTATAACTGATTACTAATGCCCATTACTATATGTATGGCAATGTAGCTATGTTGTCACTTCACGGTGGGCTACTCACAAGCTGCAGCTCTGTGAAGTCATTACTTGAAAGCTAAGGTGAGTCAGAGGAATGTTGAGAACATCATGCCTCCAATTTATTTTTTGTTAGTTGTTATCTTTAAAAATTCGGGAAGCAGTTCTTACTAATCAACAATATATAAACTTCTGCAGTAAATCAATTATTTTAATAATAATATGTCCATGATATGAATCATCCAACTGTTTCTACGTTTCATATCATCAATACATTGTTTTATCTACTTGACTACACATTCTAGTATCTTTAAAATTGTAATGATATTTTAATACAACCACATGAATATAATTATCATACTTGCTTGATCTACCACCAAATTAATTTTTGGGTATAAGTAGCTAGACAATTGTTCACTACAAGTGAAGAATAATACTTAATTTTCATTTGGATTTGTTATGAAATGATAAACTTGAATTAATAAAATTTAAATGAAATAGATTAAAATTCTTCTATTTTTTATCTTATAAGTTATAATGGTCATCTAAATTCTAAACAAGTTAAATGTTGATGCATATAATATCTTAATATTTAAAGAATAATATGATTTAATTTTTTACAGTTTTTATGCATTCAATTCAGCAATCTTAATTGTTAAGCCAGTCCCATGTATCATCATCTGCCTTTTTCTTAATTGTGATGTTCTTTATGTCTGGTGGAGGACTTGAAACTCCCACTTGGGAAAGATCACGGGTATCTAAATTATTACGAGTTGCTACAGATTCTTTCCATGGCTGAGTTTGTTCATTCCTAGACACAAATAATATAATATGTATAATGTAAATTAATTTATCTATTAAAATATTTTGATAATCTATTGCAATTAGGGTTACTATACACCCGGATTAGTTCGGACATCTAGACTTCTGGCTGGACTTTGTCTGTTGGCGACGAGCGACCGTTCGCCCATGTCTACCTACTATGCCACTGTTACTAAGTGGGTAGGTAACAATGGTTATATTGGTGTTTCAAAACATTTACTCAAAATTATTTATTTTTTATCAGTTCAAAAAAAATGTCCAGACTTTCTGTCTGGCTTAATATTAATTAGTTTATATAAAAATATACGTACCATTGAGAATATGGTTCAGAAGTAGAGTTCTTCATAGCTCCATAGCTCTGTGATTGATGAAGAGCACTCGAGTTACTAGCTCGACGCAAATCGTTGGTGCCACCAAGTGAGCTCCAACCACCACGATTGTTCACCTGATTAAATATCATTTTAATTACCGATACATTGTCTTTTTGGCATGTTATTAATTGATTTTCTTCAGTCTCTATAAATATATTATATTTATCTATTTACCTACACATAACAATGTCGCTTATATTTGAAATCAAATCATGGAAAATAAATATATATTTATTACTTATTATTATAATTTAAAAAATCTAAATACAGTTTAATCGTAAATTAAAACATTTTCTTTAATCATGCTATTCATAGTACCATTATAATGGATATAACCTTGGGCAAATACTTCAAATGTTGAGCTATGTCTAGAATATTTAAGTAACAGAATTTAAATCATATAGATAGAATTTTGACAATGTCAAGTGTAATTTTTTAAAATTATAGATACTTAAGGCTATCTAAATTTTTATATAATACTGTAAATTTATATATTCAAATGCTAGCTGTTATAAGTCCTATACCTATGATAAAACCTTTTCTTTTTTACTTTTCTTACAGTAAGGACATCAAAATTACAGATCTTCCACTATATTATGCGTTGCCTTATTATTTAATTTTTATTATAAACTGTAAATGTGTTCAATATAAGATTACTTCTACTGGGGAAATAATACAAGAATAGATATATATAATTTGAATATTATGAAAACTAACTTTTTCAGTAACAGTAGTCGCCATTTCTGATACTTTTTGTGTTGCTATGCCACCATATTTCACTGCATTTTCTGTAGCAGATCTGGCAGCCTTACTGACAGATGAAGTAAAAATGGACCATCCCTGTAAAAAAATCAAAATATTATAAAGTATATTTACTTATTTCATAATAATATATTATGATTACTAGTGAATTAAAGTTACTAACCGAAGCTAAAGAAGCAAGAGTGTTGTCAACCATCTCATTGCCACTATGGATTGGAGACATAGGAGTGGAATGTGATTGCTTTGGTGTATTTCCAAATCCCGTGTAGCGTCCACTTCCATATTCACTACTAGAAATTAATAAAACTGTAATTAATTTGTTGTTATTTATAATGCTAGACAAAATTTACTGATGCAAATTTCTTTCATTTCATTCTTTAATTTCACAGCAATATCTTTTATATCTTGACTTGGTATATTTTAAAATCAAAACTCTAAGTGGTTGGTGTAAGCAATTTTAGCAAGATACTGATAAGCATTGAATTACATAAATTTAAAATATAAATCTTACTGGTAACTAATGTTATTATCGGAACCACTTGTATGGAATGTATTTTCATCAGAAGAATAAAAGTTTTGAGATTTATTCCATTCCGTTGATTTCTCTACCACATCTGGCTTGTAATCAGAGGGACTCCAATCCGACCCCTCAGCAAGAGCCGCGATCTGTATACAAAATATACAATTGAAAACAATCATTATTGACCAAAACTAAATGCATTATTATATACACACCTTTTGTCTATACATAGCTGCTGCTTTAGTGTTGTATTTTTGAGGAATTTTCATTGTAGGGTTGTAATCAGGTTGACTTTCCAAAAAGTTTTTAGCTTTAGCATTTCCACCAACCTATATTAGTAACAGAAAAGAAAATGTAACACATATTTCAACATTGAATGCAAACAATAATTTCAGATACAAAATCAATAAGTACCATCATTTTTTCGAGTTCGATGTCTTTCCATTTATCCATCGTAACAGAGCGGACAAAAGATAAATGGACTCCAAGGCTACGGTGTACACCAGAGCACTCCAGGCATATCCAAATACCGTACGTAACTGATACCCATTGTGGATTAAGGGTACCGCACTCAAAACATTTCTAAAAACAATAATATTTTACAATACAAGGCACTTAAAGTGCCGATTACAGCATGCCTTTGAACGCATAAACAAAGGGAGTGCTGTAATACGCGTGCTGTAATCGCCACCTTACCACCCGCATATCATTCACTATTTTTAGCACAAGTGTGATTAATCCGCACAATTAACTAATTAGTATTCAGTGTTATATTATATTTTATACTTCACAACTGAAGGAGTCCAGGGGATTAATAAAATAATATATTATGTGAAATCTACTGATACTAATATAATAAGGCTGAAGAGTATGTTTGCTAGTAAGTCAATAACTATGATTCTAACAAATATTAATATTGATTTTATCCTCAACATGTCACAATCATCAAGATTTACCACAATACTTGTCTCATATTGATGATCAAAGGATAAAATCTGTATTTTACTACTACGATATTGGTGCATATGCAAATAGTGCACTTAGGTATTCTCAATAATTGCAATGTGACTATTAATATGGTTGATCCAGGAAAACAAAAAGAAAAAAAAGAATTTATCTGTATTTTGCTTATTATTTGTTAATTATTATAATTGTATATAAAAGTAGCTGTATATAGTACTAGCTGCGCCCCGCGGTTTCACTCGCGTAACTTTCGATCCCGTGGGAATATCGGGATGAAAAATAGATGTTGGCCGATTCTCAGACCTACTCATTATGCTCACAAAGTTTCATGAGAATCAGTCAAGCCGTTTCGGAGGAGTACCCGCGTAACTTTCGATCCCGTGGGAATATCGGGATGAAAAATAGATGTTGGCCGATTCTCAGACCTACACAATGTGCTCACAAAATTTCATGAGAATCGGTCAAGCCGTTTCTGAGGAGTATGGCAACGAAAACTGTGACACGAGAATTTTATATATTAGATATAAAATGTAAATTACACAATGTGATAAAAATATCTGTTAATTAAAACAAAATGGTTTTTGATTAATTTCAACTAATAACCCTAACTATATTAATGATATTTCTAGCTTTTATCTGCGGTTTCGTTCATGCTGAAGCCATAATTTTTTTTAATAAAAAGTATCGGATGTCCTTTCTAATAGATACCTTATAGAATATGTTTACAAAGTTTCATCATAATTGGTGGAGAAGTGACGTGAACCGTAATAAACACACATTTACATATATTATAATATTAGTAGGGATAATGTTATAAAATATCATTCAGTTATAGCATATTAATAGTATGCTAAATAATATTCAAAGAAATCAGCTAACTCGAACATCAAACAGAATTACCTATTTTTATTTATCTACCCCCATATAACATTATTGTGTACCCTTTTATTAACAAACTACTGTCAACTATATTATAATGCAGATAGATAAAATTTCATGAAATAATTAACGCTTTATCTCATGATTTTGCAGGAGTTAAATGCGGATTTATCACACTCCGTGTTAAAAAAATAATACCTCCACAGTCGAATAAAAAAAAATAAGAAAAAATAAGTTCCATACGGTGTGAGAATCATTATTTGACTTACGTGGTTGTCTTCTTGAGTTCGAACAAAATTCAACTTGCGACGTGTGCGTGGAGATGCCATATCTATGATAATAACACAATTCGAATTAATACAACCGCGCTGTTTTACCAGGTTGCCTGAAATGAGTCTGTATAGTGAGTATACGGACGGAAGAGAAACTAATTAATTGATTTTAATTCTTTGACTACAATCCACTGATCTATCATAAAATTTTAGTGACGTTTAAATTTTTACATAGACATAATGATTTTTTTAATTTTTTTAAAAGCATTAGAAGTATATTCATTACTCCAAACACATAGCACAGAATGTTTTACTTGAAGGTACAATAATGATTAAATTTATTTATTTAAATGATTATGACTATATACGACGTCCTTGCAATGGTTTCATAGGAGATTCTCCACGTCTCATTCCACAATCCACATGCCCTGTGGCGATGTAAATCAATCGTGGCGGGATGAAAATGTCACCATTCTAAACTTCCACCAAATGTAGGATGATTTTTTAACAACTCTTATTTTTTTTTGTTCAAAATAGTTATTTATTAATTTAAATTTATTATTTCAAAAATTGTTTTACTATACAATACAAACAATTTTAATTTGGTAACGAATAAAATATGTGCATAATAGAATAGGAACCGTGCACGAAACATAGAGGCAGTACTTTCGCGGAATGTAAAGCGCCCGAGTGATAATTTTAGGAATTAAATGTCATAATAAACGTATTACGTACGAAGTACCATCATTAAAGTTTGTGAATTTGCTAGCACAAAGTTTAGATTTCAACCACTAGTTAGCATTGCAATCTAGAAGTTTGTTCCCTATATTCGTGTAATTTTGCTATGTATGTAATTTTGAACCACTCCTAAATTTATTATATTGTAAATACTTCAATACCTTGTAATATAGTACAAATTGTGAACAGCGTTAACCTAATTAAAGAAAGTAACTTGGATGGTAGTCACGAAAATGGCTCCGGTCTCTTCTTTGCTAGGTACCTTATAACAATTTTTTTTAATAAAAGCCGTAACATTCGTTGGTAACACTTTTCTCTGATTTATTTACAACTTCGCCCTACGTCATTGCCGTGGATTATGTATTTATGTAAGTATTCAATTTAATCTGTAATAGGGTATTCTACACTATTAAAAATATGCGACGAATTGTTGTCATCCTATTAGATAGTATTATAATAAACCATATACATGTCTATTTTATGCAAAATAGCGCTTATTTTTTAAAAAAAATTGTGAAATAAAGTAGCAACTATTTGTCAACGTCAAAAACGTTTTGTGATCGGTTGAAACTCAGATGACGTCAACGGCAAGTAAACACTAGCCGAATTGCCTAGTGTTTGACACTTTATTTACTTGCGTTTCACGTCAATCTTAATTCTTATCATATTGCGCCGCCATGACAGTTTGCACTGTTTTAAGCGCGAGTGTAATAACTCAAACTTTAACATTATTTTTTGTTGTTAATACTGCTTATTTTCTGGAAATATTTATGTAACGTGTTTAACAGGTCATAAAGTATGAAATAAAAAAAATCAAAAAATTGTCATATACCCTATTTTTAATTTAATCAGTAAAAATGGGGTATTGTGATTTTAATTACCCCTTTGGCAAAGCCCAGACTTTATAAATTTCTTAATGGGTAATTCATTAAATTAACATTGATTCTTAAATACATTCTTAGAGTTAGGTTGCGTGCTCCTTGTACACAATTATTTAAAAGAGAAATGGTCTCCCCTGTGCTACCCCTGTGGCGCCCTCTCACAGACTATCATAGACAATGACAAATTTAAATTAGTAATTATCTGTTAAAATATCAAATAATAGGATGTTAATATGATATATATAATAATTATAATATTTATTTATTAAGGTATTAAAATCGAGAGTAATGATTGTATGTTTACAGAATTAAATTTAAGAAAATTTTGTTTATAAAACCTTTTGTATGACAACACTTTTGAAGACGGCTCTCTACGGTGATTCCACAGTCAACTATCCAGTATACACTATTCGCAATTTACCACTTCATTTCATTCAGGTTTCGAAGGCTACAAGCAAAGTGCACAATTAGCGACACTATTCTTAAACTCATTTTTTTCACTCACGTTTTAGAACGATAGCTATTTATTTGTCAGATTCGTAATTCGTTAATTTTCCTTTTTATGTATAATATGTACACATAATCAAATCGACATTCGTAAACAATTTGTGTTGGTTGGAAATCAAATTGATTGCGGCATCCGGCTGTAGTTGGATACATTGTTCTTGCGGGTTGGAAATGATATAGTATCACAATGAACGGCGAAAAGATGAATTTAAATAATGTTGAAGCGGAGTACATGGACATTGCGAACAAGAATGCTTGGACGATTACTTATCATGTAAGTTTGTACTCTGACGCGTTAGTTTACGTTGTATTAATGCCACGCACGAATTACTGCTATAGTTTGGAATATTAGTGTAGTTTTTGAAGCACACAATTATTGATGATCGGAACATTACTTTTCGAAATATTACTCGATTAAATACTTAAAAACACTAATTTAATAGTAATAAATAATATACCAATGAAGGTATATTAAAAAAAAGATGATTTTTAGGGATAATTTATATAATGTTTTTCTACTGTACATTTCTGTTATGTATCAACAATATACAAAACAATAAGTGATATATATTGTCTCTCTTAGAAAGTTCTTTAATGCCTACAGTATACACAAATATCATTGTTATAGTTTCTGTGTTTCCAGTAAGAAATTATGTATATGTAAAACAAATCTTGCAAATTATAAAAACATACACAGCATATATATATATATATATATATATATATATATATTTTGTAATTGATACACGATGATTGATGATCTTGAAATTATTTATTCTCTATAGTTTCATGTTACTTAAATGAAATTCCAAGATAATTTTATTTAATATCCCTTTGACGTACATGGGACACCGGCGTCCCTTACTTTAAAACTCATTTTATTACTGTTAAAGTTGATAAAAAAAAATATGTAGATTGATAATTCATGATTTTTGAACCAAACTTTTATTTTATCGAGGTTGCAGTAACGTAGGTAAAAAATAATTCAAAATAATACATCATAAACTTCGGGTATCTTGGCGCGTTTCGTATGTATATTTCGAAGGTGAATTCAAGTGTAATTTAAATAATTGTGATACACTGTGTAACTGATTTTATTAGAATGGTAAGTAATTGTTATAAATATATTATGATGGCTTATAATTTTATATAAATAGCATATAAAACACAAGATATATGAAAAGGGACGCGGGTGTCCCAATATGCATGAAAGGTCAATAATGACTTATAACTTTAGAATATTTTCTTAGATGATTTTATCCAATATCAAATAACTATTATAAAATTCAAATGTATTTTTTTTGTTTTAGGCTGGTAGTAGAGCTAGGTTATTTTATTTTAATGAAAATGAAGTGGAGGAGTATCTCATGGCTGATAATAGTGATGACGAAGATGCACTATTCTTCGACTAAGAAGACCAAGCGTTTATTTTAGAATATATGGATATGGGGTAAATGAAGTGATGATTGAGCCAGCTGGTGTGCCAGAGTCTGTTCTAGAACCAGATCCAACTCCAGGCCCTTTATCATCGGATTCATCATTGGGCATCGCAGTACCGTGGTTCAAGTGCAGGAGGAACACCTATGTGCCTTACTTATTTTCCGACTCTGCTTACCAGTTTGTTAAAATAAACATACTGCCAAGCTTGGAACCAGTAACACCCATAAATATTTTTGAAGCTCTTACAAATATCAAGGGAAAAGAAAAGAGGGCAGTGCATCTGTATAGCCTCTATACGAATGTCTATGAACGTCGGAAGTTATGAAAATGGCTCCGACTGCTTGTTTAGCCCCCTATACTATAAAATACCACAACCCAATCGGTAGATGAACACATGGTAATGTACAAAGGGCAGCATCGTGAAATAAAACATGCAAAAGAATCCTGTAAAGAGAGGATTCAAGATGTGGTGCCGTGCCGATTCGTACACTATTTATTTCAGTTTTTTTAATTCAATAAATAAATTAAATCTGATGATTATAATAAATATTTTTTTACTAAAATATCTGCTTATTTACTACATAAATCTATTTACTATCCCAATAAGAATCTTTATGAGAATACATTTGATGCCGTCACTTGACGCATATTGGGACACATTTGTCCCCGTTAATTTTGGAGCGTCTGTAAACATTTTTCTTATTTTGAAGATATATAGGCTTTCTATATACCATAACACTCTACCTAAACTAGAAATCATCATAAAAACTTTTACAGATAAGTTTTGTGCGTCAAAGGGTTAAATATTTACGATTTTACAAACTTTAAATTTTACATCTTCTAAATTCTATATCGTATACATTCACGATTCCATTTATATAAATAGTTCCAATATACTCAACTATAAAACATCTTAAAGTTCAACCTATAAATGCTATACATCGAATGATACATTTTTGCTGAATCTAAATTTTCCTTCCATATAGGTACATATTTGAATTTCAAAACATTCTCTGAATTTGAAATTAATTCAGCCAGTATCTGAATCATACTAATATCATCAGCCAGTAACTGACCATATATTAAAACCACAGAATATAAAATTCTATTTCCCAACAGATGACGACATTAATCCTCCTCCTCAACATAAAACTCAAAATTTAACTTCTGCCACTCTTTAATACTCCGTTGCTACTTCAGAACTATAATATTGATTACTGTATCAATATTTGAATTTAAGAAGAAGCATACATAATGATTAAACCTAATTTTCATGACATCAAAGAATTCGTTGATTATTTAAAATAACATATTTTGCATACCTCTAAAGAGTGTAAAACATGTATATTCGCAATGTGTATTTATTGCTACCACAATTTTACCATATTTGTTGAATATAAATGAATAATGTATGAAGGAAATATATTCTAAATCTTGAGTTTTAGAATATATTTCCTTCATACATTATTCATTTATATTCAACAAATATGGTAAAATTGTGGTAGCAATAAATAACATAAGATATCTTGAGTTATCTTATGTTAATCATATACTGTTTACCATCGCATTTGTTTTCTTTGGATGGTGGGACGCAAAGATCAATAATTCTACTATATTGTTAGTCTGTATTAGATTTAAATTTATACATACATAAAGTGTAGATGACATCATTCTGTCTCTGTTGTGCGGATTTCATGCAAAAACTACTGGACATATTTTGATGACACTTTTCTTTTATAGGTATTTAGTCCTTACTAACATTTAGGCTACAATTTTTCAATATTTATAATGCTGTAGTTGGTATCTTGACTTGAAATACACTATTGTAGGGCAAAATGATAATTTTGACAAGACAATGGCTGTCGGGTCGCCTCGTTGCTAATAAAGATTTATTTTTTGTTTCAGAAAATTGGAAGTGAATCTCAATTATATGGATACACATACACAGAAGCTAAAAAGCCCAAGAATAGGCTACTTAATCGCTATAGGGATGTGAATCCATATGATCATAGCAGAGTTATTTTAAAACGATGCGATGGAGACTATATCAATGCAAATCTAGTAAATGTGAGTATATGTTACTAATGTTATAACGAACTATACCTTATGGCTTTAACATTGTAAAACCTAACTATTCCAACAGATCCACAGTTATTCCACAGTTTATACAATATCTGTACCAAATTTCAACAAAAGATTTTTTAAGGAATAGCAAATGTACAAGCAAAATTAATATTTGTATTGGTAAGATTATTAGGATAAAGCTGTGTACACACTCATATGTGGCAATATTCTAATTATGACGATATAGTATTGAGTAAGAATGGGACCCTTTTACTAAGAATCTGCTGTATGTCTGACTATTTATCACCAGGTTGTATCTCGTGAACTGTGTGAACTGTAGCTTGACATTTGAAAATTTCACAGATATATTTCTGTTGCCGTCATAACAACAAATACTAAAAATTATTTAAATCTGAAAAAATACAAATTTATAGAGTTTGTACTTCATTTACAAACATCAGAATTTGATGAAGTCTGTCTAATGACTATGCCCTAATGTAATTGCGTTCCTGCTTCTTTTTATTAACACATAGTTATCTATAGATATCACAAGTCATAGTTATTAAGTAATAAGGGACAATTATAATAATACAACAAAAGACTTATTACATACATCATATGGGCATGAAGTGTGTTTTGCATACAAATCATATAGTTAGTCATTTATGTAACAATCAATATGTTTTCTATAGAGGTATAGATTGTCAGCATGTTTAGTCACAAATCGTAATATTTGTTTCATTTTCTCTCAGATTATTTAGGAAATAGAGAGTTTTCCATTCCTTTATTATAGCATAGAAATGGAATGCTCTCTTTTCCCCAGATGCATCCAAGGTGTATGAAATTATTTTTTTTGTTGTTATTGTTTAGATGTATTTTTTGTTTTGCCATGAAGCCTATTTTGGTTGGTTTGGGTTGTCATATTGTTACAGAACTATCAAGAACTATTTATAAATTAGTCAAAATCAAATTCCCTTGATAACATATGAGGCCTGTTTATTGGCACGGTGCTCATCTATTTTTGGGAAAAATATCTATACACCTAAATATAAATAGTAAAACCAGAGAGGCCAAACTAAGAAGTCATCTTAGAAGTTTGGCCTCAAATGGGTAGCTTAATTTGTAAAGTGCAACAAATTAAATAGTATGTCCCTCGGTTGCCACACTTTTCTTTGCTACAACACAGCATAATAGACATGCTGGAGTAACCTAGCCCACATTAAGCCGGGTACACACTAGTCGTAATTGGTGCATGTATTGTAACCATGTAACATGTATGCACGTGGTACACTAGCATGCTACAAGCACAACGCGAGCGGCTTAATGTGAGTCGACTGTCGATTAGCGATGTGCTTCAAGCACGGTACTAATCGACTGTTACAGCTCGCTAATATTGCGGCTTGATTAAGGCGTAAAGAGATCCTTTCACTGCGGCTATGATTTTTGGGAAAACTTCTCTAAAAAGCTAAAAACTCTTTGGCGGTATGCAGTGCTTGGCATGCAAGAGTTTTGGAGCGGAAACATAGTCGACTTTTCCTATGTGGATGTGTGTGATGAATACGTATAGCGTAAGCCATTGTATAACCTCTAAACGGTTGTTTGTGGGTGTCGGTGGTCATCAAAGTCTCTGACTGCTCGTTTGCCCCTTTACACAATATAAAAAAACTACAACGCACTTCGTTATCGTTGCTGAAACCAAATGTACAGTCAGGATTCTAAAGCTGAACGGATCTTGATTTCCAAAATATACGTACGCTTCGCTCTACAAACTTATCAAAACAGAATGATCTGTATTATAAAATTCTGCTTTATTTTCTGACGCTACCTTATTATTATTTGCGCTCCCTCGTCTGCAGCTAAACATAGGTATTTTCCATTGAACGACTGATCACATCATCCTGCTCTGCTGCGAGACCATTGGTTCGCTTTTATTATTTTTCCGCTATTCTACTCGTAATTTATAATCGTTAATCAATGCGCTCTCCATTATGTACGTAGACATCCATATTGTTAGCCTTTTCTCCTAGGTAAAATCCTGCTAGAACACCTTTCTTATCTCAGGCCATGGTCCAAAAATTAACGATCATAGCCTAACATAGATGTCCTGGACCAATGGACTTTCGCCTCTGATCAGAACAGTGCCAGTCGTCATCAGTTTCATAGTATATTTTATTTTCCCTTTTAAGGTTTAGACACAATATTTCAGTTTAATTCCAACAGTACAATACATTTTTTGTTTTACTTATTACAAAGTCACTGAAACACCCTTCTTCCTAATGGAATCGTTCTCCACAAATGATGATATCCGCGCGTCGGTTGCGATTTGAAAGGAAGGCTGAAGTCTAAGTAATAGTTTTTTCCGATATATCCAGTACGTAATCAGCCTATAGCCGTCCACTGCCGAATGTAGACCTCCGCCGCTTCTCAATCCGCCATTATCCAATTACATTGATGAAAATAATTGTTTTAATTTTTCCAAACAATTTTTCCCATTTCTTTATGCGTTTGTTCCTAGTATTTTGCATGCGGTCAATTAACATTGGTGTAAACTGTGAAGCGTTTCAATTTTTTAACGATTTGTAAATATTCGCAGACCTCGTTGTTATTTCATGTCGGCAGTTTTTGAATTTTAAAATGAAATAACAGCCTTGGCACGGGCTATTTTTGTAATTTTTCAGACAACCTTTTGTAAATATTCATTGTGATGTTTGAATGTTACAAGCAACCAAACTAACCTATAGTTAGGTTGGTAGCAGCTTGTAACTTCGAGAAACTAATGTATACTAATATTATAAAACTCAAGAGGTTTTTTTGGTTGAATATCAGAAACAAACAAAGAAAAAAAAATTTGTAAGAGGTAGTGCCACGCTGCATGCTTGCATGCAGCGTGGCACTACCATTGGGCCGGCACGACCGGGGAGGTACCTCTCGCTTACACGAGACCGGCGTGAAGTGATAGCTGTGCTGTCGCGTTTCGTGCGGTGTGTAAGTAGCCGGTGGTCCACGGAGGTGGGAGGAGAAAGGGGGGCAGCGCATCCGTAGTCTATGCAGATGTCTATGGGCGTCGGTAGTCATGAAAATGGCTACAACTGCTCGTTTGCCCTCCTATACCATAAAAAAAAAAAAAACCACCGATATGCTTACAAAATTCTTTCGGTGTTAGATGGCCTATTTACTGAAGAAGGTTATTAATTATGTGGTATACATAAAGCACACTAAGACAATTGGAGAAGGAGTGAGCGGGTTACCGAGGATTAAATCGCCGTAAATAGATGAATCCCACGCGAACCCCAGATATTGACGACCATGCACCTTCCCTGTTGACCTCAATCTCTTGTCGGACAGCTACGCGGTATCCGTCAATGCTCCTCAAGGCTCGTCGGACCACTGCCTGATACGGAGTACTGTGCCCGTTAGACGCAATTTAAGGCTATACACTGGAAGCTGCCGCCGCGTCTGGCACTTTAGGTCAGCAGATTAGGACGGGATGCGTCTTTTCTTTGCATTCTTTTCTCGCTGGACAATCCTGATGCCATTGTCGACTCCGTTGCCTATGTGGTGCTTCAGAAAAGTTTGCACTAGAGCTTTTTTCCCGTGCAAAGTGCACCCGCAAAAAAGCATTGCACTAGAGCTTTTTTCCCGTGCAAAGTGCACCCGATCCCAAAAAATGGGGACCGCTCGGACCCGTCCAACTACTGGCCTATAGCAATAAGAAATAATTTTCAAAGATCATGGAAACATTTTTCAACAGCCAGCTGCTCAGCGATCGTCAGTACGGTTGCCGTCAAGGTCGCTCTGCTGGTCATCTCTTAACTTATCTTACGCATCGATGGGCGGAAGCTGTTGAATTAAAGGGGGAGGTGTTGGAGGTTAGCCTGGACATAGCGAAAGCCTTTGATCGGGTTTGGCACAAAGCTCTTCTTTCCAAGCTTCCGGCTTTTGGGATACATGTGACACTTTGCGACTGGATCGTCAGCTTTTTGACAGACCGGAGCATTAAGGTTGTAGTCGACGGTGCATGCTCGGACCTCATGTGTGTCTATGCTGGCGTTCCGTCCACTCTGTATCTCTTGCATATAAATGACATGCTTCAAACTGATAGCATTCATTGCTATGCAGATGATAGTAGGTACTGGTGACGCACTATACAATGGGCGCGTCAATATTTCACGGGAACAATCAACGAGTACCGGAACAAACTTGTGTCTGAAATCGAGTCCAGCTTATGCAAAGTCTCAGAATGGGACCGACTAAATTTAGTCCAATTCAACCCTATAAAGACACAATTTTGCACGTTTTCCGCTAAAAGAACACCCTTTGTCGTGTCTCCTCGATTCCACAATACTCCCTTCATACCTACAGCTAGCATTGGAATACTGGGCGTCGACATATCGAGCAACGTTCAGTTTCGTGGTCACTTGGAAGCCAAGGCTAAATTAGCGTCGCCAAAGCTAGGCGTGCTCAGCAGGCCGAAGCAGTACTTCACACCAGCCCATCGGCTGCAACTTTACAAAGCGCAAGTCCGACCGCACATGGAGTACTACTCTCACCTTTAGGCCGGAGCCCAGCAATATCAGCTCATTCCATTTGACCGTATACAATGAAGAGCGACTCGACTCGTCGATAACCAGTATCTCTCCCGCCAGCTTGATACTCTTGCCTTACGTAGAGATGTCAGTTCGCTGTGCATCTTCTATCGTATTTATCACTTGGAAATTGTTCGGATTAATACCCGCAGCTGAATTTCATTGTAGGACTTCGCGCTAAAATTCCAAACTCCACCGTCACCACCTAGATCTTCCGAAGACCACTACTGTGCGCTATAAGCGCAGTTTCATCCCGCGCACCATTTCAATTTGGAATCAGCTGCCCCCTTCGGTATTTCCGGACCGATACGACCTAGGGATCTTCAAGAAAAGAGCTCTTTCCTCAAAGGTCGGCAACGCATCTGTTAAACCTCTAAGTCCTACGGATGTCTGTGGGCGTTGGTGATCACTTTACATCAGGTAAACCAACTGCTATTGGCATATTAAAGTGTAAGAGTATTGTAAAAATATGAAAGAAAGATGAACCTATTTTGGATTTCGATCCCTAAGCAATAGCCAGTAGTAAAACCTGAGTTTAGTTGAAGGTGGCCAAATGACCATGCTCAGTAGTTTAATAAAGTTGGCCTTTATCAATATTGGTTTAAAATTAATCATCTTTACCGCTTACCGCTTAGAGGGGCGGATGGAAACGATAGTCATTATATTAAATGACTGTACAGAAAGCGACGAGGATAGCTTATATCGATACACTTAATTCCTTTTAGCGTCACGCGAATGCTATGCCCTTGGCGCGTGTGGTACTGAAGGGCTCATTAAATATTTGCATTTAATACACACTGCAATGCATTTATGCATATTTGTGTCATTTACATTACTGGAATTGGAAAATTTCGCCGTCGACGTGTAACATTTTCATGACGCCCTGTTTAGCATTCGTATATCTGCGGCTGTATTCGTGTCAAGTTTGCTAATGAAATGTGGGGCATGCAATTACATGTGCCACATGCATAAAACGAATATCGCGAAAAGTGCATTCGTTACTCATCATATGCATTTCACGTTGTTTATTTTGTGTGAAAAGCATAGCCATTTTTTATACTATTTCTACGTATGCGCAGCAAACAAGTAGCCATAGCCATTTAGGTGAGTTCTGGCGACCATAGACATATGCATAGAAGTTGTTCGAACAAATCCGCTGCCCTCAATTCTCCGCCCTCCGAGAGGCACTGGAAACTCCGTAGGAAAAACGACAGCCCAGCTGTCACTTTCGGCCATCTAGGTTCCCGTTTCCCTATGGTTCAAGAGATTAGAAGTTAGCAGACAGAGGTCGGAGATAGAGGGAGACATCAGTTTCCGTCTTCATTCCGTGCTATCATATATTTATCTGTTCTCTATACATACAAAATTATCGTGTCTCAATGTTAGTTACGATAATTTTGTGTGCATATCGGATAGGTCTTAGAATCGGCCAACGTCTATTTTACGTTTCGATATTTACACGGGATCGCAACTTGCGCGGGTGAAACCGCGGAGCTAGTAAATCACAAAAATTGATTAAGCGGTATCGGAGTTGAACCGCAATCACCATACCACGAGATTTTATACAAGGTTGATAAAAGCGAGAGACATTTAATTAAACCACGTATACTTTATGGGTCTACAGTTAATCCGAAACTATTAAAAAATAGTTTGCGTTTTTATATGAAAATACTTATTTCAAACAAGTTAAATAGCAAAAAAATGTAATCATTCTTTGTACCGCCTCGTACAGCGCACGGCAACCTCGTACGGGGTGAATGACCCCGGCCGGCCCATTCTCACTATCAGCTGGCAGTAGTACACCGTGTACGAAGTGAGACACTTTAAAAAATTCCTGTGGCTAAACTATTTCCCCGATTGACCTGATTTTTGTTGTGTAGCCTGGAAGCTATACACTAAATATGTGGTTTCATTTATTACCTCTCGCTTTTATCAACCTTGCATACGATGCTAGCTGCCCGACAGACGTTGTCTTGTCATTATGTAATGTTTTATGGTGGTTGAAACGCTGTGGCTGATTGCAACCCCATCTGACGGGCTGATTTGTAAATCTAAACCAATCTCAAATTCCCTTCAACACACACAAAAAAAATTCGTCAAAATCGGTCAAGTCATTTAGGAAAAATTCGTGACACTCAAGAAATATATATATTAAGATAATATGCTTAATATTCTATATGTGAAATGCTATATTGGGTAAAAGGTAGTGCCACACTGCATGCTTGCATGCAGTCGAATTGGACCGGCACGACCGGGGAGGTACCTCTCGCTTACACGAGACTGGCGTAAAGTGACAGCTGTGTGCTGCCGCGTTTCGTGCGGTGTGTAAGTAGCCGGTGGCCCATGAAGGTGGGAGGAGAAAGGAGGACAGCGCATCTGTTTAGCTTTTATGCGGATGTTTGTGGGCGTCGGTAGTCATGAAAATGGCTCCGGCTGCTCGTTTGCCCTCCTATATAAAAAAAAATCACATCGCAGAAAGTATTACCTATTTAATGCATGAATATATAACCTAGTTAGGTCAGTTTACACGCGGCCAGAGATTTGTGGGCGTTCATGAGACAAGTGAGAGTAATGAGGTGTTTGCTTAATTAATAAATATGAGATGCGCGAGCTCGCCTCGCTTGAATTTTATTAGGTCATAATAAACAACGGTTAGTTTAACACCATTTGTCGAAAGTTATGCATGTATGTAGCGTACGTTTGAGGTTTTGTTATAAGCATGATGGTTCGTGTTTATTTATTTTTACTGTAGTTATCATTTTGTAAAATATGGGAATGAGCGAACTAGCCCCAACACATGTAATCTTTTACTTAATGCCTCACGAATGTTATATAGTTACAGTTATATCATAACTGCTAAATTGGGGAAATAAATTTATTTTATTATTTATTTATTCGACATTATATATATATCCACTGGATGATATAGTCCAATAGTTTCCATAGTGGTAGAATTCTTACTTCAAGATAATATGAAATTCATTATACCAAATGTTTTAAAAATGAAAAAAAAAAATCTTTAAAGATTTTTTTTTTATTAAAGTACGGTTCAAAAATGTAACTTAATTTTATTTGATCGTAGACAATAGTTACGGACGTAGATCGGCGTAACATTTTTAGGATTCCGTAGCTCCAAGGAAAGACAAGGAATCCTTACAGGATCACTTTTTTTACTGTCTTTGTAAATTACTGTCAAGGCAATCTAAGACATCACACATCACAAGTGATATAGAATCATGAAATTCGCCAAAAAGTGCAGATCAAAATTTATAGAAAAAATATTACAAACTTATATTAATTGTACCTCGTTTCATACAATTTGAGCGCATAAAGTAAATTTGTCAACCTTTGTAAGCTGTCTTGCTTATTTCCTACCTTTGTCATGAACCGGTTTTTTACTATAACGTCGCGTCGTAAGGTAAGGTACGAAGTCGCGATTAAGTAAGAGGTAGTGCCACACTGCATGCTTGCATGCAGTCGAATTGGGCCGGCACGACCGGGAAGGTACCTCTCGCTGACACGAGACCGGCGTAAAATGACCGCTGTACTGTCGCGTTTCGTGCGGTGTGCAAGTAGCCGGTGGCCCATGGAGGTGGGAGGAGAAAGGAGTGCAGCGCATCTGTATATCCTCTATGCGGATGTTTGTGGGCGTCGGTAGTCATGAAAATGGCTCCGACTGCTCGTTTGCCCTCCTATACCATAAAAAAAAAAAAATAAAAAAAATTGTACGGTTCCACGTGGGTAACAGCGTGAATGACGTTATCACATCTTCATTGAATCTGACGCTAAGGATGTTTACTGCTCGTTTGCCTCCTCTGCAATTAGAGATAATAATAAAGTATCTAAGGCTATCCGATTGTAATGGCATCATTGTACGACGCGTAGGTACATATCGGAACGTTTCCAATGCCAAAACAATCATGGCCTGGCAGCCATTTGAGATAATTTACTCTTAAAATTGATATTTAAATTTACGGTCAGCGTAAATGCATGACATGGTGCCGCATGAAAGAAGGACGCATTTATAACCTCAATGGTGGTAAAGTCTATGGGTGTGGTTAGTCATCAAAATGGCTGACTGCTCGATTACCCCCATAAACTATAGACATCCGTATCACTAGAATCTAGTGACTAGATAATGAACGCCACAAGAAGAGCTAGCCTCATCTTAATGTTCATTTCGTTGGGGATCAAGACCTAGGAATTGTACGAAACGACAATGTGGTGTGTATCCGTTACTCGCAATATAAAGTAGACCCTTCTTAACTCAATCCCAAGCCAAACTATAATAAAGTTGGATTTAGAGTCGTTTGGCACGAATTTCGGCGGGAGAGTCTCGAAGGAGTCGCAATACAAGATAGCAAGCACAGGAAAAATAAAGAAATTCCATAGAACTAACCTCAATTTTTTTAATGCATTTGAAAAAAATTATCTCCATCGCTATTTAACATTAACGCACTTGTCCTTTACCTACTAAATACTTGTTTGTGTTCAAATTATGTGTTACTACTATAGCCCCCCAATTTACAAAATATTCCAGTTCAGAAAACTCGATCTTTTACCTTTTTTTAATATATGTATAATTTAAAAAGTTTTTTGGCGCCATTTTCCTATGTGCAAATGACAAAACAAATATGCGCTATTTTATTTTGTCCGAGTTTACCGAGTTAGGTATGTGATATAAAGATGTTTGTGTGTTTGATTGGCTAGACCTTCCACAGATTCGATGTTTAGTGCAGAAGTATCTGCAGGTACCTATTTCTCTCAAGACAATCTAATTTTTATTATAGCTTTAAATAGTAAAGAAACTATAAAAAAATAATTCCGATAAACTATGATTTTTAGTGTAGGTAACACTTTTTGGTTAGATTATGTTAGGCTATGTTGATACATAACGAGCGAGCGAAGCGAGCGAGTCTAGTGGATCGGCATAGACCCTCTCGCTGAAATTTGTGCCAAACGATTCTAAATCCATAAATTGATGTCAGTTCTATAGAATTTATTTTTATTAATTTTTTTTCAAAAACGGTGCATTACCTTGTATTGCGACTGATATGCGAGGATTAAGAAGCCCCCCCCTCTTCCTCCCACCCGACCCTCGCACCGATATTAGTGCCAAACCATTCTAAACCTTAACCCTTTTTTTACTTATTTTATAGGTATTAGCGATGAGATAGGGAAATGAAAAGTTTATTTCACTGACTTAATATTAATTTTTAATTTACCAGAATCCTAATGTTTAAAGATTATGGCTTATATATTTATTATAAAAACGAGATCTATTTCTTTATTACAGATGGATCGTGCAAATCGCAAGTACATTCTGACGCAGGGACCACTCCAGTGCACCGTGGGTCATTTTTGGCTCATGGTCTGGGAGCAGAACAGCCGGGCCATCCTCATGTTGAACAAGATAATAGAGAAGAACGAGATAAAGTGTCACTGGTACTGGCCGTACGGGGTCGGGGAGCAACACAAACTCGTGCTCGACGACATCAAGTTGACCGTGGAACAGATCAGCGAGGAAGACTGCAATTGCTACTACACCACACGAGTATTTAGGTGAGTCAATTGTCTGCTGCGGGTTCTATGATGGTTACGCTACGGGTAAGGGTCTATAGAGGAGACTGCGCTGGGGAAGGCTAGTGTTGATGTCTTCAAAGGGTGATAGCGAATGCCGCTCTATTTTGTTACTTACACATCTGATTTAGATTGGATGTAAGTGGCAATATTACAACGCAAACCTTCTGAAGTCCTTTTTGTCCTACATATTTTTCTTCTTTTATTTCTTTAAGGACACCAGGGGCTATTTAAAAGGTGTGCAAACAATTCTAAAAACATGAATTATGAACGAGTGAGATAGATCTTATTGTTGAAGAAAGTCGTTGCGTGCGATTGTCACTTTACATGCGTCGCGCTTTCCATAGCGAGAGCCTATATTTAGCGATGTTTATTTAATATTTATTATTTATCAATCGAGTGATTCTGACGAAATGATGAACTCTTTTATTCAATTTCAATTTTAAGTTTAGAAATTTAATATATGCTAAGCGATTGTAGATAATTTTTGCTTAATAATGTTGCGATCGGCAAACAATGTAAGTTACATTGAACGAATATTTCTTAGAAGACGATTATTGAAAACAAACTCTTCGCATTGTTGTTCCAACAATGATATTTCTTGATATTATAGAGTACATGAAATAACACGAACATTAGCTTATCGACAATGTTTATTGTATAAATAAAGCTTAATCAATGTGTGAGATAATTCTTATGCAACTTTCAATTTATTACGTGATTTTTTTATTTAATATGGCTTAATAGAAGAAGGAAACTGGCACCAGTTCCCCTTTTTGAGACATGTTACGTTTATTATAATTAATGACCTTCACGGACATCAGTTTTCCTGGAACTGGAACTCAGAATGGACCAATGGAAACCCACAAATCGCACGAAAAGCGACAACCAGCCATCTTACATGGCATCACTTTACGTGGGTATTGTGTAAGCTCTCCGGTCGTAGCGACCTCATGGGCAATGGCCCAAAGGCAATACCACAGCTTACTAGCTAAACAAATACAGACGATTGATAACCAACCTCTTTTTCTCACGTCGGATATACACTAAGACAGATATAACAGAAATATAACATTGTGTGCAAATTTTATATCTGTGTGAGTACCGTCTTCATCTAAATGTTTGCTAGACCACGAACATTGACAATTAGACCATAAATTTCACTATGTTTTTATGAATTATTCGAGAAGATGGAGATTTTACTCCATAGCGTAAAAATTAATACTCTTTGTACTAATAGTAGTTACCTTGGTACCTATGCTAATAAGTGAAGTAGTATTTCAAGCGAATGCATTAGTGAAATCGGCGGGGTGTTAAGCAGCAAGATGATGTTGAAAAATATGATGTTTATTCTTTACATGCAAATTCGAAAGTCATGTGTACATACAGCCGAACATTATGAATATGTATTTAATATGAAAATGTTAACAATTAAGTAAAGCGTTTTAAGTAAATGAATATGAAGAAATTATTATGTGTGTCCATTATGTTTTGTGCTCAGCGGGTGTCGAACATTAGCGATATTGGAAATATACTGGGGCAGCAAGTTACCTAATTAGTGAATGCGGCTCTTTACTTAGTTACTCGACTGCTAATGTTAATTACTCATAGTGCCTACCTAATATAAAAATTTTGAGCATATTGCTTTCAATGAGCAACCTATGACCATCGAGTATATTGGACTTGATTAAAAGTATCGTGGAATGAGGAGAACATCATCTACTAATACAAGCTATTCAACAGTGAAAGGTACTGAATTACAGCTGAATTAAACCTCTCGTAATTTGTGATTGTCCGATGACTATGACGGATGGCTACTCAGTTTCTTATTAATTATACGCATGTCCCTGGGCGTTGGTAATCACCAAACGGCTCATTCTGCTCGTTTGCTCCCATCTACTGTATAAAAACTAGTGAGCCAGCGATAGTTATAGCGCTTTGTTATTTTCTTGAATAAGATACATCGACAGCGAATACCATTTTAACAGTATTGATTATTGTTTTATGAAATAAAGAGCAAACAGGCAGGTGGCAGATGGAGCCTCCCATAGACACCTACAGAGCTAGTAATCTTGCAGGCGACCTTGGGAATATACCTAAGGTCTTTTCATCGAGATCTTCGAGAAAGAATATACATTTTTTTGAGATTCTCCCATGCACAATAACTGAATCGTTTTTCGATCTACATCTAATAAAAGAAATGGAAAAAAGAATTGGCTAATAAAGCGTTTAAACTGGATAATCCAAATGCATCATCCAAACAAATCTTGCTGTGCGAAATTAACTGCATAATGCATAATGCATAAACACTGCTTTGATAAAATATATAAAACGTCACTGTGCGATTTAAATTGAATGAAATAATTGATTATTTATTTCTTATTAATGTTATCGTGTTCCAATAAGAGGAAATGTATGATAAGTCATGTGAATGACTATGGTCATATAACTGTGTTGAGATCTGCTTGTATATATATATATATATATTATTATATATTGTGTTTACTTTATGAAACCTTTGCGCTTTTTTATCATTAATGTATTTGTGGCAAATTTTCGGATGGCAATATTTTAGGCGTCTAACTAAAAAGCATGCGATGTAACCCTGTGTTCTATTTTTAAACTTCTCAATTACGCTATGACAACTTCCCTCACTAGAAAATTGGCATTGATCGTTGTGTAGTAGCAGAGCAAATTACAGCCATTACGTCCCTAGTATATGTATATACATATAGTTACTAGCAGCGCCCCGCGGTTTCACCCGCGTAACTTTCGATCCCGTGGGAATATCGGGATGGAAAATAGATGTTGGCCGATTCTCAGACCTGCTCAATATGCTCACAAAATTTCATGAGAATCGGTCAAGCCGTTTCGGAGGAGTATGGCAACGAAAACTGTGACACGAGAATTTTATATATTCGATTAGATATAACTCTGTCACAATAACTGCGAATCTCTTTGGAATGCAATCTACTTTTGACGTGATAACATTTTTGTCTAAAAACGCCGACTGCATATAAAAAAGCATGACTGATTGTCACGTTCCGCGTGCCAGAAAGAGCGCGACCTAAGTGTAACTACCATGTTAAATTATCACCCTCACATGGGTTTATATACCACCATGTTTAAATAACAATGACTGGTGGATTCTAGGTTAAAACATTGACCCTATTAACGGGGCTAGGTGACCCGTGCGCCTCGGAGGCGGGTATGAAAATGGGGTTAGAACGCCTACTTTCGCGCAGATGGGGAGAGACGCATAAGAATGATTTGGGACATTACCTAACTTATTTTTGTTCGGACAAAAATGACTAAGACCAAGGATGTGGCCACTTTCCTACTATCAAACAAGTGATACGGCGAGCGCACTTTGGCTAATAATTAAAACAAAAAACTAAATCAATAACTTCTATTGATTTAGCTTGTACAACGAATCGCGGCACTTTCCATACGGGCACTGTGACTAACAATGTAGCAGTTATATGCGGCTTATAACACACTATCTGCGTTCTGCGGTTTCACCCTCGTAAGTTTCGATCCCGTGTTAATATTGAGATGAAAAATAGACGTTGACCGATTCGCAGACCTACCCTATAGGGACCCAAAATTTCATGAGAATCGGTCAAGCCATTTCGGAGGAGTATGGTTTAATTATTAACATTGTGACATGACAATTTTATATATATAGAGATTAGACGTTTATATGTCACTAGCTGTGCCTCGCGGTTACACGCGTGTCATATGTTTATAAAATAGGACTGAACCCCCCAATTCACCCCCTAGGGATTGATTTTCATAAATCCTTTCTTAGTGCTCACTTACACCATTAAACGAAACCAGATTTCATGTTTCTAGGTACCTACAGTAGTTTCGGTTGTGCGTTCTTCTTATTGTTTTCGTGTCATTGGCACTAAATAGAATCAGCCCAGAACTTAGCCACGGTGACTGCATCTGTAGCCGTGTTGTTGTCGGATGTAGTACCTACATCTAACCGGTCATAGAGAGTCTACAGATTCGCCAATCTTTTGTGGTGATTCTCCGCAGTAGTTCCTGATTTATCAATGTATCCCCCGTTAGCCATTTCGGCATCAGCCTACTCCAGGCCGTAGGCCAAATATTTCCATTTGGTCCATTTCTCCGTCTGCAGGTAAAGCGACTCTTGGGGCAATATCCCTTTCTCTCATTCTCCCTTCCACACTCGCCCTGACTGCCCAAAAGATTAGCACACTCAACTAGAGGTATATTAGTAAGAGGCACCACGCTACATGCATGTAGCCGAATTGATTTTGTCATTCTCCCTTCCACACACGTCTTGACTTGCCGGCCAGGCGGTTAGCTCCCTGAACCATACCGCTGATATAGCAGTATTGACTCAGGTGCATGAGTTATGGTCTAGTGCAAGGGTTCCCAACATTTCAATGGCCAGAGACCGTTTTTAAATCATTCTCGATACCAGGGACCACAGCGTACCTATAATAAAATATATCTCTTCTCACTCACTGCATGGCAACCAACGACGTACCGTGTGCTAAATTTAAAATAATTCGCGGACCATATTGTGGCTTCTGCAGACCACTAGTTGGGAACCATTGGTCTAGTACAGTCTTTCCCAAAGTGGACGATAACGCCCCCTTGTGGGCACTAGATGCTCAGAGGGGGCCGGTAAGGGGCCAGAAACGACATAATTGTCTTTGAATATCAAGGTGTAATAACTAGGGGGCGATACGAAGTAACTGATTTTCAAAGTGGGCGTTAGACGAAAAAGTTTGGGAACCTGTGGTCTAGTAAGACGATATGGAGCATTCCACACGTAGCGGACTTGTGAACGCGAAAGAGGGCCATACCTATTATGTTATTGGAATCAATTATCGTTAATGTCATTTGATACAGATACCTTAAATAGTAATGATAACCTATTAGTGGAAGCCATGAGTCATGCGGAGCGTTGGTTACCTTATGAATGAGAGATAATTATTTTGTAGCGTACCGTAATAGCAAGTAATACTTGTACAAATGTTTGTTTTTTCTTTTTACTTTGTTTTTTGTTTACTATAATAACATGAAGCTTGTAAAGTTGTGACACATTCCTCATGTTCCTATTGTTATACCTACTTTTAGAACAAATTTCTTATTTGAACACTCACAAGCGTATAGTATTGTGCGCAATATTTTTTTTTTTATGGTATAGGGGGGCAAACGAGCAGTCGGAGCCATTTTCATGACTATCGACGCCCATAGACATCCGTATAGAACTACACAGGTGCGCTGCCCTCCTTTCTCTTCCCACCTAAATATTATAATTATACATTTAAAAAACTCCTGTGGCTAAACTATTGCTCTGATCGATCTGATTTTTGTTGTGTAGCCTGAAAATAATACACTAAATACCTATGTGGTTTCATTCAATGCCTCTCGGATTAATCAACCAACAACAAAAAAATTGTTTATATTCATTTCATATTCATCACTCATTCATCATATCAGTAATTCAATGGCTTAACATATAGTTCACATGCACGCATTGACTTGTATTTGTACTACCTTA
>LUGF01021578.1:259019-274607 GCA_001625245.1 Calycopis cecrops | reverse complement strand
GATAGTGCACTGCAGCGCTGGCATCGGCCGCTCCGGGACCTTCTGTCTGGTCGATTCCTGCCTGGTTATAGTTAGTATCGATTACTTTTTTATTTTATTAAATTTTATCATCATGCTTAAAAAGTTACAAATAATATAAGTAAGTCAGTAGATAACATTAAAAACTGACTGAGAGAACTTACGAATATTTGCAACAGTACAACAGTAACGTGTAAGAGGTAGTGCCACGCTCCATGCATGTATATTGTCGAATTTTTTTTTATAGCATTAGAGGCAAACGAGCAGTTAGGTCACCTGATGTGAAGTGAACACCAACGCCCACAGACATCCGTAACACCAGAGGTCTAACAGATGCGTTGCCGACCTTTGAGGAAAGAATAAGCTCTTTTCTTGAAGATCCCTAGGTCGATTCGGTCCGGAAATACCGAGGGGGGCAGCTGATTCCATATTGAAATGGTGCGCGGGATGAAATTGCGCTTATAGCGCACATTAGTAGACTTCGGAGGATCTAGGTGGTGACGGTGGAATTTGGAATTTCGGCGCGAAGTCCTATAATGAAATTCAGCTGCAGGTATTAATCCGAACAATTCCTCGGAACATCGGAATTGGACGACCACGACTACACTTCTGTTCCTTGTACTGTTTGTTCTGCACCTTATGTAATGTAAATCCATGGACGTTTGTATCATGCCATTATAACCTTGTTATGACAGGTTAGGTTTAGTGTCTGTGGATTTTGTGAAGAATAATAATAAATATTAGTGACATCTAGCGAGAGGTAGTGCCACGCTGAATGATGTAGCCGAGTTGCGCCGACTCGACCGGAGAGTCCGACCGATTAATCGGAACAATCGACTAATTCGATACATTTTAGTAGTACCTAGTCGTCCATCGCTCGGTACCTGTCGTTTACACAATCCCCGAAACTCTAAAGTGATAGCTGTACTTTCGTGTTTTGCGCCGCGTGTAAGTAGTCAGTGGCCCATGGATGTGGGAGGAGGAAGTATGGCAATGCGGATGTCTATGGGTGTCGGTCATCAAAATGTCCCTGACTGCTCGTTTACCCCTAATCTTGCTAAAAAAATAATATTATGTACCTTCGCTTCACTGGAATGTAAGAGACTGCTGCCTCGCGGAATCGAACTGTCGTGGTTATGAAGGGCCATGTCACCAAGAAACTTAAACTACTTTATCATGTTATTGTAGTGTAAATGAATTTGTCAATCATTAGTAACATTTGTCTCAATAACAACGACATTGATAGCAATTGTGTTGTTGTTTGTTTAGATAGACATAGTGGAAACAATTCATCGCCTTTCTTTGAAGTACTGTGTGTAGTGAATGATGTGAATACTATATGCGACACCGCCACGCATCGACTTGTAGGGTTGCTAACGATACCGCAACGTCGCGCTTCCGATATCCTTATCAAGTATCAACACGTCCCGCTTACAGCGCGTTCACGACCACAGCGGTGCGAATTGCGGCGCGGTAAGCGGATCGTCTGTCTCTCTCTCACGCGCGCGTCGAGTATCGAGTGAAAGAGAGACAGACGATCCGCTCACCGCGCCGGTCTCTCTCCCACTCGCGCGTCGAGTATCGAGTGAAAGAGAGACAGACGATCCGCTCACCGCGCCGCAATTCGCACCGCTGTGGTCGTGAACGCGCTGTAAGGGTGCGTACGGTACGCTAAATATGCCCCTTTTCTGAGTTAGCCATATATTTAGAATGTACAAGATACACAATGGCAGAACAGAGGCAAGACAAATAAATATTTAACCAATGTCAGATTTATTACAAAAACACATACATGACTTTGTCATTAGTATGTAATCGGGCCGCTATGGCCTCTTACTATCGTAAAGTAATTGTCTCATATGTACTTCATCTACTATCTCTTTTCTTTTCCGATGATCGGAAGTTAATTTGAATGTCTTGCTCCCACGCTTTGTACATCTGTCACGTAGTGAGGACAATTCTAAATCTATGGAATTAGCTCTAAACCCAGCTCGCAACATGAGCAGACAGTGCACGACCATCGATAGACCCGATCGTCAAAAGATAGTCCACGCAAATATCAAGAAAAATAACTCATTAAAAAAGTTATTTTTAATTTTCTTAATATAGTTATTATTTTACTCATTATTCAGATTTGCAAGGATATTTATTGTGTTGTATTTCAAACAAAATTAGTTGGATCCCGTATTTTTAACCCTTGTCCCGCATTTGAAAAATTTTTTCCCGCGAATTCGTACTTTGAAGTTGGCAAGCCTTCCAAGATTTTTTTTTCATTGCCATCGGCCTTGGATGGTATCCGATAGGGCGTGTAGGGCTCGCGGATAAACTGAATACCCACTAAAATCCCGCGGGTGCCGTCGGCGCCAATACTTAGGTGTCCCGGATCTATGCCTGGTGCCTTCCAAAATGCTAGTAGCAATAATTCCTATCGTTTTAATTTTCACTTCAGCGACCGTTTTACTGACAGTTTTACAATTTGATGAAAAATTTTCGCACGAAACACTGTAGCTGTCACTTTACGGCTGCATCACGTGGCACGACAGGTCGCTCCAACTTGACGATAACTAGGCAGGCATTTTGACATTCAAACACGCTTGCATAATGTTTTAGATAGTAAGAGCATTTGAGATGTTTCTCCTTCCGTGCTTGTTTCCATTTCGTAAAGAAAGTGCAGTGTGGTGGCGACTTTAGAGGTCCATGGCTACTTCCCCTCACGGTTGCACCCTCCACGAACAAAATCACGTGCAAAACTTATCATTTTGCATTAACAGTCCGGAGCCAGGCAAAGTTGGCGGTGTTAGCCCCCCGTGCCTCGGAGGGCAGGTGAAGCCGTCGGTTTTGTAACTGCTTTCTCTCCGGTGGAATCGTTTTGCCGTCCCATCGGAATAGGAGAATGAGGAAATAGAGAATACACTTGTGTCTGCGCACACTTGTCCACTATAATATTATGTTCTGCGCAGATGGCAGTCTCTAATGAAATGGCCGCCTTAGACGAAATTCTGTTAGGACGACATTATTATTACTATTATTCTAGTAAAATAAAAACTATAATATCGCCAAGTTTCATCAAAATTCGCCAAGTAGTTGTAGTGCGATTTATAACAAACATCCATCTATCTAACTTTTGTATTTATAATATAAGTATAGAGTAGGCATGCCTATAAGTACAGTTGGTATCAGTAGGTAATGTAGTGTCCGATAATAATAATTTGTTTTTCTACTCGTTTGTTCCAGATTGAGAAGGAAGGTTTGGAAGGAGTGAACATTCAGCAGATCCTGCTGCAAATGAGAAGGGATCGTATGGGCCTCATTCAGACGCCGGACCAACTGCGCTTCTCCTATCAGGCTATCATCGAGGGCGCCAAGCGATTTAGTCCCAACTGGGTTTGTATTTTTTTCATCGACGCCCACAGACATCCGCATTATCAGAGATCGCGCAGATGCGTTGGCCTTGGGAACATGATAAGCTCTTTTTCCTTAAAGTATTACTTTGTGGTCCCCCTTCTGTCCGTATGTATTATTGTCAACACGAGCAAAATATACAGCCGTTTGCGATTATTATTATTTGCGTTATGCGCATGTTTTGACGAACGCAGACAATCAGACTTATGATACAAGTAAAGGAATATCGCTGATAATTACAAACACTTATTTCTAGTCCCTTTCACACAAAAATATCGTATTTCCCCTTGTACGGAAGTCGATGTACGAATCGGACTAACACTTGACCGGTTTTCTTACTACATGGAACCAAAAGAATGGGAGTTATTAAATAACTACTGATGCCCATAAATAGATATTTATGGAAAACCTTTGACCTTGACACACTCGGAATCCCATGATGTCCCACTGAGGAGTTATCCCAGAAATTAGCATCCGTTAATCAGTAATATATACATATAAGATATACATTGACAGCGCCTCTCCTGCAATGAAGTCGGATAACTTTTTTGGGAACTACGAAGCAGTACGACATTTTGTAAGGTGCTAGATGTGCCCCGGTTTTACTCGCGAAAAATGTATCCTAACGAGACCGTACGTAATTCGGGATAAAAATATATTTTTTAATGAGATTTCAACGTTTATTTGATGTAACCGCATTGTAATCGTTACTGTTGCCAAATTGTCAAACCTTTTTTACGCGAAAGACAGACGAACGTACGTAGATGCAAAGTTTTTTTTGACGACGAAATCTTGTTAAGTAAATGTCATTGGGTTTAAAGCGCGATTAATGTTTCTGTACTCATGTGTATAATTTGATTCGTAGTTCCCAAAGGAGTGATGCGATTTTTTTTTTATTTGAAGTGAAAACTTCTTTAGCGGCGTTAGGACAACAACATGCTACTTAGCAGGCAAGTGCGCCGTACAAAGCTTAATAAGTGTGTGTTACTAAATGCAGGTCATTGTTTTAAGTTTTCACTTCTATCAGCAGTCCCTATGTCATTTTAACCACATGTGTGCCCACAGAAGGAGGAGGGTAAGATAGAGGAGAGTATATACTCGACGGTGGCCGAGGAGGAGGAAGCGCCGCCGCCGCCGCCGCCCCGCGCCGAGAGTCTGTCGCGCGCGCCTGCCCGCCCGCTACCCGCCATTCCTACCAGCACCTCGCTCGGTGAGTGTCTTCCTCTCTTGCTTGACAAAACCTTGCTAAGTGAGTGCTTTCCTCTCTTGACAGAACAGTGGCAAGGCGGGAGTTCTGATGGTCCAAGCTTGGGATAGATCCGTAATGAGGACCGGAAGAGATGTGACTATACCTTGCATTACCCTGGTAAAGCACGGTATGCAGTCTCCATGGTTCTGACCTCCAAGGATTTCATACCTTGCACTATCAGGATCTCCATAAAATCCATAGTCTGCAATAGCAGGAGCTCCATAGAATCAATACCATGCTCTACCAGAGCTCCATAGAATCCATACCCTGCACTACCTAGAGCTCCATAGATTCCATACCCTGCACTACCTAGAGCTCCGTAGAATCCACCTTCTGCACTAGCAGGATCTCGATGGAATCCGTATTAAATGCCCTAAGTAGTTACGGGCTCGTACATCACTAAGGAAAATTTCCATGTTCACTTCAGTAAGGAAATTTTGTGAGCCGCTGGGTTCATAAAAGGTCATTAATTTAACATTTCTTGTGTCTTCTTATAAGGACGGCTTCATCGATAGAGTTCTGTATTTTACTTTATTAAAAAATCACGTAGGTATCTAATGCATCAATCCTTTTTCTCTTCTTTACTGTCCAGGTACATTATTAGTAGGTAGCCGTGCCTAGCTTTTTGAAAAGACGTATTTTTGGTATTGATATAGTTAGGATACTTCCCTATTTAATATATCAATGGCAATTCTATGTTGACGATTTACGTCTTGCTTTCGTCTGCATCACCCTGGTTTGTTATAGAGCCATGACTGCCTCGTGGTCTAGTGGTAAGCGTGTTCAACCACAGACGTGAGGTCCAGGGTTCGAATCCGTGCCTCGGAGAGCACGTTAAGCCGTCGGTCCTGCGCCTGATTTCTCACCGGTCGTGTCGGATTGCCGTCCCCTCGGAATATGAGAGTGAGGGAATAGAGAGTGCACTTGTGTCTGCGCGCACACTTGTGCACTATAATATGTCCTACGCATCTGGCTCGTCTCTATACAGACGGCCGCCGTAGCCGAAATCGGCTGGGAGGACATTATCATTATTATAGAGCCGTGATGACGTAAGATGATATACTACGATATTGTTCATGTCAGCCATATTGTTATTTTTTCAATCCATAATAAACACAAGAGCTACGCCCATAATAATCTGCGATATACTAATATACAAATATATTCTCCTTCACCATTGGATTCTCGCAAAATTCATAATATAACATACTGGCTAACAGGACCACGGGTTGTTCTTTGAAATATAAAAAAAATAAACAAATAAAAGATATACAGACACAGAAGCAAAGTTGAATGGGTCGCCTGTGTCAGCCAATATAGACAGGATTAACCTGTAAGGCTTTTATTTATATTTCGACTGTTGTCAATGATAATATTAATAATTAAATTTAGATTTTCTTATTAAAATTTTCTTATTAATAATTAAATTTAAAAATATCCTAGAATGAGACGGGTTCTTAGTAGAGTACAATGACTGTTACAGATATCCGGGCCCTCACCTGGTCTTAGGGGGTGGCGTTAAAATTTAACACAGAGTTACATTTTGTGAGATTCGAGGAGAGAGTGGCGAGAAGGAGGTCATCGTATCTCTATAATGCGGATGTGTGTTGATAAATATGATATAAATATTTGCATTGCGTGCGTATTTTTACTGTCGATATCAACATTACGTCATCGTTTTACGAACAAAATCGTTTTATTAGAATGCTAATTCGCCAGTTACTCGCTGTACGCTTCTTGGAAGGTATCAGTTACTTGTGCGTTCGTTTATGCTTACGCTCCGTCTGAGTATACTGTAAAAAGTTTCTACTATAGTACCAGAGCCGCCAAACGCTCCTGTCTGACTGTATAATTCTCCCTTGCACAACATCGGCGCCGAAGTGACGATATAGGAGCGCGTACCATCATCGCTACAATGGTTTTTATTGCATTGGTAGCAAACGAGCAGTCGGAGCCATTTTCATGACTACCGACGCCCACAGACAACCGCATAGAGACTATACAAATGCGCTGCCCTCCTTTCTCCTCCCACCTCCATGGGCCACCGGCTACTTACACACCGCACGAAACGCGATAGCACAGCTGTCACTTTACACCGGTCTTGTGTAAGCGAGAGGTACCTCCCCGAAGCGAGAGGTACCTCCCCGGTCGTGCCGGCCCAATTCGGCCGCATGCAAGCATCTAGTGTGGCACTACCTCTTACTAAAATATAAGTGCCAATTCATAAAAAAATGTTAAATGAGATCATAGACGTGCAATCAAATAATCTTGTCTTTGTGACAATTGGAAATGTAATAATAAGAAATATTACCAACTAAAATCTTATGCCATTGGTTCGCCATCTCTGATCTATACTAGCCCCCAGTCATGATAGCTCATAGAGCTCTTCCAGCTCATGACCCGTGTCGGCCACTTTTTAGCTGCCGCGCGCGAGCTGCTCCCCTCCGTTAGAGGTGGGGAGTTGAGGACACCCGCTGGCCTCGGCCACGATAGAGATCTCGGAGTCATCCACGACACAAAGCTGACGTACAATAAGCATTTAGATTATATTATAAACAAAGCTTACAAACTTTTAGGATTTATCATTAGAATGAGTAAACAATTTAAAGACATCAAAGTCCTCAAAATTCTCTACTGCTCTTACATTCGTAGCTCCTTGGAATATTGCTCCCAAATTTGGAGTCCTCAATATAATATACATATCAATAGGCTAGAATCGATCCAAAAAAAATTTATTAAACATCTTCAATTTAAATGTAATACATACGACCCTTGTTATGAATCTAGAGCTAGAAGATTCCATCTTCTTCCTCTTTTTGAAAGACGTCGTATAGCAGACATTGTTACTTTAGTAAAAATTGCCCAAAACAAAATTGACTCACCAATACTATTATCAAAAATATATTTAAAAGTCCCGTCTAGATCTGTAAGAATTCCAAGTAGTACTAATTATAGAAATAATTCTTTTTTCATACGAACCTCGAAGATAATTAATAAATTAAGTAACATTCCGGAACTAGATATCGATTTGTTCAACACTTCAACAAATGTTTTAAAAAGAATCATGACGAAGCACTGCACTGGTTCGATGCGATTCCCTAAACTGGATTACTACATATAAAATTAGTGTTTAGTAAACTTTTTAAATAGTTTAGTAACTCTTATGCTGCTTGTAAGATCATTGATATAACAATATCTCACTTTTGTTTGTGTTCAAGCTATTGTAATTTGTTTAGAAAAGTATATGTGAAAACGCATAAATGGTGTCTTGTTTTGTATATAGTTAAAATTTTTAAGTTACTTATCACTGTATGTTTTCCAAATAAAGTAAAATAAAATAAAATAAAAATAAAATAATAATAGTATAACCTATTAGTCGCAATAGTCCGGTTTGCCTTCTCCCATTAGTCTGGGAAAGAAGGGGGGGTTTGTCCCCCTATCGACCACAATTACAGAGGCTAGAGCTCCCCAGCGAGTTCGCTTCTCATATCGATGAAGCTGCACTGACCTTCTGTCTCAGCATAGTTTCTATCAAAAAAAAATAATCTATACTAGTATTATGAAGAGGCAAGATTTTTTGTTTCTTTGTATCTAATAGGATCCAAAAGTACCTACTGGACCGTAACCATTCTTTCACCGATAGAAAGCGATTAGGAAGAAATAAAGGTCATATTGTATTACGATTAAACAATTTTTACTATTCACCCCCAAAGAATGGGGCACTGGTCGTTATAATTCAACAGTTACAAAGCAATGGAACCACCTTTTAAACAAAACTACAATGTACCTAATTGTTTTCTAGTTACCACAATTACTTTAGTGTTTCCGTGTACTGACGACGTAACTTATAACAATAACCTTGCACTTAACCTAGTGGAAGTTACACGGTTACGTGGAAACATGTGGCTTGCGTGATCGATGTTGGTAATGAAAAGTGCACTTTACCAGTTCGTGTGTTTTTTTCAATACTTTCATTTGTTTTGCATGACTTTAATGCCACTGTTAATTATGTTTTAATATACGATTAATTTTAATTTATTTCATTTTGGTAATGCGGGTTTTGTTTTGATAAGGACTATTTACGCTGTGCATTTTCCCGGAAAGCATGTGAACACCTCTGCAATTAAAGTTTATTTTAGGAATACATGACGCATGCAGATGTTACTGATAATTTGTAATGGCTGTTTGAAGGTTTCGTTCCCCATCATACATTTAATGTCATTATATAATTATCTAGGTTAATTCTGTGAAATATACATCACCATCATTAAACACAATCACTTTACAAATCAGTGAAATATCTATTTACAATGTTGTGTAAAAGAAATCTAGTTTATTTATAAATACAAAATACGGTCTTGTAAGAGGTAGTGCCACACTGGTGGTCCATGGAGGAGAGAAGAAAAAGGAGGGCAGCATATCTGTATAGTCGCTATGCGGATCTCTATGGGCGTCGGTAGTCATGAAAATGTCTCCGACAAAAAAACAGAAACAGACTTTATTGATCGTCTTTTCTTTTATTTATTTTTTATAGTATAGGTGGCAAGCGAGCAGTCGGAGCCATTTTCATGACTTCCGCCCATAGATATCCGTTATTAGTATCTATAAGTCCAACCGTGCCCACTTTGCTAATACAAACTGGAAAAAAAATCCTTTCTTTGATATTTTAAGCAGGTGAAACCAAGAGGCATAACCAGTAATTGTTTATTACAGGTTATGGTTGTACCACGTGGTTTCACCTTTCCTCCTTCCTTCACCTCGTAGCTTACGATATACCAGAATAGTAGAACTTCTTGTTGATATTTCCATTTAAACGATTAAAAGCGTTTATTTCTACATACTTGTTCGAAGAGTTCGAAGAAACAAACGAAGTTGGGAACTTAATACCTCTATAATATTATTAAAAAGGTATAAAGTTTGGACGACCAGGCTGGCGCAGTGGTACAGGGCTCGGATAAGTGGAGCATGTTGCGCCAGGGGTCGCGGGTTCGAACCCCGCCTTGGTCATGGATGTTTATTTATGTATTATATGTATTTCTATAGTAAAAATCTGATATATATATATATAAAATAAATTAAGGTTCGACCACGAAAATAAGTTACATTAAGCTTTCGTCATTGACGCAGAAGAGTGCAACACATAGGCCGATCTAATCCGATTTATAACATCAATTCAATAAAAACCTTTTTCCACAACTCATAAGGCTTAAAATATAACAAGACGTCAGCTAATGCTATCTCGTTCGCGATATCTGTGCTGCATGACTTTGGAAGTTTGTGTGAATGACAGTCTATGAGAGCTGACATTAGGCTAAGCAGCTGATGAATGCTAATAGAGCCAGCTCTCATTTGACCAATGGCGAATGAAGAATTTCCCGTGCAAAAATATTGCCTGGTGATTGACTGAAATATTTTCGCGCCTTTCAATAAAATATATACTGCGCAGGTATATCGGTGTAACTTATTTCAGTGGTACAATTGTACAGTGGTATAGTATTAAATAGCTCCAGTTGCGTTCTCTTAATTAATGTATGTGTAATATGTTTCCAGGCAACCTCAATTATTCCGTATCCCCTGAGGAGTCCAGCTCTGATGAGGAGCCACCGTCGCCGCCGCCTCGAGACAGCGCCACCACTTCCTCGTCTGCTGACGATGAGGAGGAGGAAGCACCGCAGCCGCCAGAAAGGTAAGCTGCATGCAAAGCTTGCATACTTATTGTAATAGGGGGAAAACGAGCAGGTAGTGTGTGTATACCGCCGCCCATAGACAGTCGCAAAACCAGTTCTTCCAAATAGGGCTCAATGAGTATAATATCTTGTAAGGAAATAATATCCGGACTACAGCTGCAATTATCATGTCCAAATTCTTAAATTCTCTTTAGCGGTCGAGCCTAAAAAAAGTGTCCTAGAGGCTCTAGGACACTTATGTAATTATTGTGGTTACTTCACGAGTTTTAACACGATAAGACGCTTATTAAAGGTACTAGTCAAAACATATACCTTTGCTCGACTTGAATCACTTCGCATCAGTCGGCTCGTGGCCACGGCTGGTGTAACCCAGTCGAAAAGACGAGCAAAGGTATATGTTTTGACTCGTACCTTTAATAAACGTCTTATCGTGTTATTACCCGTAAAGTAACCACAATATGTGTAACAAACGCGAAAGTCTCAAACAAGTACATTTGTATTTTTTTTAAATCCCATTTTTGATACATTTATGGGACTCACATCTGCTAGTTGAGGCCTAGTTAGATTTTTAAATGTGAAACCTATGATGTGAGTACCTGTAAAAAAACTTAAATACATAAAATCATTTAGCCATACCTACCTCATCTTTTTGTCATTTTTGTAATTGATAAGTGCTTTCACTTTAATGGTTAGTCCTAGTGTTCCAGAGCGTAAATTGGGACAATCAATGATTATTAACTAATGTGTGTGTGTTTGTGTGTACAGCGGCGCTGAGAACACAGAGACCCTGCGTCGGCGGCGCACGCGCGAGCTCGCAGAGCGCGTGTCCGTCATGAAGAAGCGCGCGCGCGACGCGGAGCGGTGGCACGCGCTCAAGAGGTCTCTATACAAGCCACTCACCATCACTTTCGGCTTCATCCTGGCCGGCATTGTCATATACACATATGTTAAACATTAAAACCACCATACCACCCGTCAAACCAACTTCCGACTTCCCAAACAAGATGACGCTCGCCTGTGACGTCACCTACGCGGTTGTTGTACGTTGAATTTCGGCAGCTTAAAATTCCAATATGGCTGACGCCTTCAGCGTTTACTTAATCGGTTGCAATGAAGCTTTAATATATTTTATCGTCTCCCATCTTCACTTTCGTGATCATATAATTTAAATAATTTTAATATTAAATGTCAATGTATACGTATCTGTATTTTGCAGATATACAGATTATTGTAGATGATTTAAATAAAAATGAACGAGTTGCTAATTAAAATTCGGTAATCACGTAATGTAGTTGTAACTAAATCAAATTATTTCTACACATCATAAACTTAGATCACAACATGCTTCGCCTAGTTTATTGAGTTATTATTTACAAATTATTGCATTAAATATATTATACATTATAATACATAGATTTATTAAAATTTAAAGACATTAAAGTTTAGATGTTAATTAATTAATTATTTATGTTATCGTCGGTTTGATTATAATTTGTTAATTTTACGCTTTTATATAACTAATTACGTATCATAAAAGTTTATAATTAACATAGTGCATGCACTTTATGCAAATGATTGTGTCCCAATTTTTTATATCCAATAATTTCGCCAATTATTACTTAATTCGAATGGAAATAAACTTTAATTACTTAACACATTCAGCACTACCTCAAATTTTGATACGAAATCACGGTTGCCGCTCATATTTTCTATGAACCTGCTGGGCGGGTCATCGGCATAGCAAATCAGAATAAGTGAACACGCCAGGCGGGTCCTCTGGCGTTACAAGCAAAGTACTAGTTTGTTGGTTTTTTGACCTGTAAATTTGTGTAAGTAGGATATTTGTTATACGATTATACACAGTTTCAGGCGTTTTTGATTGTGAAATCGACAAAAATCAGTCAAAAAGTAAAGTAGTGACGTAATTTATTCAGTGGTAGTCAACATTTGTTAATTTATTACAAATATTATTTTGCGTTTCGTGTTTATAGATAATCATCGAAAAAAAGATAAATGTCTCGAATGTAACCCCATATATAGCGATCTCGTGGTCAATTTAGGAACTTTCGAGCGTTTAAACAATTTTGTCGTAAATATTACTGGCAGCAAATAAATATAACTCAATCATAGTAATGCCCCTGATGACAACAAAGTTTCCATATCAATTCATTTATTTATATTTCCGTGTCGCATAGTAGCCGGGCTTCACCTGGCTGCTCTCTCTACTTCTTGGCTTATTTAAGTCATTGCAATCTTGTACTGTCTCCCGCTTTGAGGGAGGGAAATTAGAATTACTTCCTACTCCTACTTTCTTCTGATTAAATTCGTTGCCGGTCCCAAGACAGATTTAATTATTCCCTGGGGCTCCCTGCGATCATATCAAAGGGTCAAGTGTGGTTGCCGCTGTCGATCCTGGCGACACAGGAGTAGCAGCGGTGGGAACGAGTGGTGGGCCAAAGCCCGAAAAAAAAAAGAATGTAGCCCCATCCTGGCATTATTTATTAAGAAAAAGGAAATAGGATGTCTTCCAAAATATGACTAAGATGATCAAGAGCGTATGATAAAAATAAGAGCAAAATGACTAAAAAAATAAATATAATGTGGAAAATAAAGTCTTAAAAGTCGCATTTACCGAAACCGCTCGGGCGTTCCAGGCGCTCGGTCTTCATGGGGGGAATAATAAGAACAGCATTTTAGACCAATAAGAGACGAGTAGTTTAGTATTGTGTAATCTTGACTTTAAAAAATCTAGTTATAAAAGGATCGCCTTCGTACCACTCCGCTCGGTCATAATCCGAGGACTATAACAACATAATAATCTTTTTCTTTTGTTTGTATTCTTTTTAGTTTGGTGTAATATGAAGTTATAATAACTGTTATTCATTTTGTTCGTAAGGTTAAAGCGAAACTACAGACGCGAATGTAAAAATATTTATAGTTAAACTGTTGACAACCACTTATTCGTTACAATGTATGAACCCGCCTAGCGGGATCGTGGCATGGTACATGAACCTTTTTTAACATATTATTTAAACTTCAGAATTTTGACGCCACTATAATTTCAATAGATTTTGAACCTTATATGGTTGGTGTTATATGGTACGTCCGCGAAATTTTAAGTAAAACTAAATGTTACTTATATTGTAAAAAATACAGATCCCACCCAGCGGGTCACCGGCATTTAATATACATTTTACAGAGCCCGCTCAGCGGGTTACCGGCACTGAATGTGTTAGCAAAATTATTAGTATAGGTTGTCTAATCACGAACACAGTTTTAAACGTATTTATAATTTTCACTGCTTGTAACTTTTTTTTTAATTTCACGAACATAAGTCCTTTGCTTAATATTAAAACAAGGAACATGTTTTTATCATTTATAAGCGTTTGTATGTATGGGGGGTATGGGGTACTTTGTATAATGTACATTTATTGTAAGTTACTTCTTGTGTTTCGCCTGGTGGAAAGTGACGTAGTTATTATAAATTAAATTTGTAAGTGACGCGTATGCGAATTGAATAAAATGTAGTTAATAAATATAACGTACCGAGGCTTATTTGAACACAATGAATAACATATCACAGTGCGATGGTTTGTGGTTGACGCTTACAATTGATTGATTGTTTACAATTTTATATATATTTTAAATTATAATAAGTTGAATCGAGACGTTGATTTTAGCGACGAGTTGGTGGGGTCAATGAATTTGAACAGCGGTTTATTAATTTCAGGTTAAAATCGGAGGATACCCCTAAAGTCGATTGTGAAGACTGAGGCGCGTAGGTAAATAGATCAATTAATGGTAAATTCTAAAATAAGTTCAACATATCTTTGTTCCCGGAGGCCTAACTCCGTTCGAACTTAGCATTTGATTTGCCTATACGCAGTTTGATTGTGATTATTGTAATTAATTATGTTCACTCTAGTATACGTAGTAGTGGCATTAGTAATTTGAATCATCAGAGATTACAGAAACATCACACCACATTTGAATTTGATTAAGAATATGCCGTCCGTCGTTTCTGAAATGTATTGAAACTTTTTGGAATACTTTTTAAAAGATATAAATTCTACATTGGAACGGAACTTTGCCAAATTTATAGCGAAAAAGTTACAAATTTAAAATTGGAACGGAAGGTATTAACATTACTAAATCTTTTTGTCGTTTGAAATATGATATTTTTAATACAGTTTTTCCTTATATCGCGGCAGTGACAGTTGTGGGATAAAGCTTGGCTTCCATGGTGCATACTAAAAAGGAACACTTGATCATGAACTTTGCCTTATATTAATTATAGTATCAATAGCGCATTAATAATAAAGAAGTATTCAATTCCACGTTTACCTACTAGTTGTTAGATGTACATACAGATATAAGCGAAGTGAAAAACTTTTAAGTTGTAGGCTATTTATTTATACATACCTTTATTCGGGGGAAACTTGTTACGTTATTTATTGCTGTAGCTAGGATTACGCATCCGTATGTACTTGCTAATTAAATTAACACGCTAGTTTAGTAACAGATACTTTAGTATACATACATCACTTTTATATTTGTCACTTTTATATGTAATAGTAATATTTTTATATTATTGTAGTAATAGTAATATTGTATGTCACATGCATATTTCAGTGGTTCTCAATTAATGGTACGCATATCCATCCCGGGTACCTATACGAATTAGCATTAAGGGCGCAATACGCGCATCGATGACTTATATGTTCAAACTGTTGTTATCAGTCATTTGATAGTAATAATAGATTTGTTGATGATATTCATTAAGGTACAATCTACATATTTTTTCACAATACGTATTATTATACGAATTAGGGTACGGAAATTTCAGGAAGTGGTACGTAAGTTTTTCTGGGAGTCAGGCGTAAAATACTGGATGGGAACCACTGATATATATTAAAAATTAACCGTACGTGTGGGTATGTCATGCGGGTTTTGGTTACAACATGTTTCTGTGATATGTATTTGTATACCGCATGACTGTTGTGCTTGGCATTAAATACACAGCATTCGGTATACTCATTTGATGCACCAAAAAACAACGATCACGGTATCGTCAAATTTGAACGGCAATATATTAGTCATAACTTTTTTACTGGGGATTTCGATAATATTTCTCCCCATATATCGGGCTCCAATATAAACAATCAGAAAACGATATAAATAAATATTGGTATTTTTACACTAACCATGCGTATTTTAGTCGTGGTTAAGAAA
>LUGF01021578.1:240863-258991 GCA_001625245.1 Calycopis cecrops | reverse complement strand
AAATCTAATGAAATGAATATTAAAAATAATAATATCATATGAAACTGAGTATTTAATGGAAAGCACAAATATAAAATCATTGCCAGAGAGCAAAACAATATATATTTTATTATCTTTGTAATGTACGGGATGAACATCCCATTTAACCGAAGGGTATATTAGACGCTTTATAAATTAAGGAGGCGTAATCGTGACAAGAACAGAGCTTCGCATTTGTACAAGAGTTGTGTTGACAAGATGGGAAATTTCTGTCGCCACTCATTTTTATTTCGTCTAGTTTAAAATAATTCTAAAAATATCTACTAACCATGAATTAGATTCTTGACGTCAATCTGTCTAAACAGTATGCGATATTTCTCTTTGCTCGCAGTTGTGAAAAAAAAATACGATATTCCTTTCTCACTAACGGCAGTAATCAGATTATTATGCTTTAACATTCCTGTACATGCATGGTCATTTTCGCATCGGCGTTCTTCTTGCTTAGCGCCAAGACCAAGATAACAAACGTTCTAAAATCTTTACTCGCGGACGATGTGTGTTCAGCGGGTAAATTTCATTGTCAAGTCTAGGTTCTAGGCGCTATGCAAGTCACCAGTCTGTGTGTACTTAGACTATGATTCGCGGCGAGATTTTACGTCTGTCAAAAGCGTTCGTTTAATATTAGGTGTCCAAAAAGGATATAACCGATTCGACCTCAGATGTTAAAATTATATAGATTACAATTAAAAAATATTTTATCTATAAAATATTTTTAATTTGTAGTTCTGAAATTGATACCTTTTTGGGCCCAATACAATATCCAAATCGAAAGCTCGACTCTCGTTGTGTCTAATGTACTATGCTTGGCTAAACTCAAATTCAGGCGTTAAATTTATACGACATAAACATTTAGTGCTAATATAGTGTTCTAGTATAGAATTTAGTATTCACTGTTTGCATTTAACGTTAAGCATTACTAACTCATCACTAATTATTATATAGGTTATATAATTTATTACAAGTGATTAGTAGTCACTCATCACATTGAAGTTGTTTATTCTTCGTTCTAGATACAAAAATGTGTCTCTCACAATATATGAAGTTCTACTAGCTTAAGGAGTCTGTACTGTTTTTCTTGTATCCAATCATTTATCGCTTTTTCAATTAGAAAAAGACTAGAATAATGCATTTAATAAATATACCTATTACTAAAACGTCGAATACCGGAATACATTTATGGATTCTTATACAGGTGAGCTGAATACTGTGTTTAATCAATAATGGATTGAAATTATGAAATTTAGTAACAAATTGCTTTACAGTTTTGTATCACCGATTGCCTAAAAGTATGTGAACAAATGATTCTAAAGACATTTCTATGCAGTCAGTATGTTCGCCATACGTTTTTGCTGAACACTAAATCCAAATTAATTCTCTAACTATGAATTGTGTGAACCACTCAACCTAAATCGTGTTGATTTTTGTGGTACATGGTACGGTGTAGTAGTGGTAATGACTATTTATGTATGTGACTAGGAACTAAATTAAAATCTAAATTTTGCATAACATTCTTTGTCTATGTTAATAAATGGATTAATTTTTTCAATATCTGTTTAACGTGATATGTGTGACGCCTCTTTCCGTGTCACATATTATTTCCTATTCAAAATAAAGAAAGAAACTACAAAAAATTAACAAAATAAATGCGTGGAAAGTAGAATATTCGAAAATGACCAAATAAATTAACATATTGTTAACAGTAAGTTAATAATATAACCAAAATTAAAAAGAAACACGACGTGTCATAGGGATTGGACATTCCTAAATTTGCACTGGATCTTTGATTAGGGGATACCAATTTATTTCTAGACCCGTATTTTCGATATTTTAGAATAACCAATTTAATTTACATAGTTCACAGCACTATAAATTTTAGCTAAAACCTGCCAAATACAAACATACAACGGAAATAGTTTAATGCAGTTTGTGTGTTGTGTTCTTGAATACTGTAAACAAGAACATTGATACGATTTAAGTATACATATGTACAATTTCTTGTAATACGTATTGTTGTAAACTTCGATTATATACCAAAAAGTAAAAAAATATTTACAGGTATAATTCGGTCTATGTTGGCTAAACATTGTCGCTCAAACGTAAATGAGGTAATTTTTGTGCGGTGAACAGAAAAATGTTAGTGAGGATAACAGATGATTACTTGATAATCTTAATTATTATGCTTTACGGTAGCTTTAGTGGCATTATAATCTAATGTGTTAAACTTAGTGTAACTTATCAATATTTAAACATTGGTTATGTCAGTATTTGAACGACGCAAGATACAGCTTAAATTACGTGCTATAAAGGATACAAAGGACGCAACCGTTTGCAACTATACCATCTATATTTTCTTGTTGTTGTTTGAAATGTAGTTCTAGTGAAAGTAGTAGAATTATTTATAAATATTTTTCATAAATTTTGTATTTATACACGTCATTGTAATTGGTAATTAAAAAGCAGGTGTGGTATGTAGTATATTCCTACTTGTGAGGTCACACATACAATTAGTGTGCACAGAGTGATTATATTTGACACGACAACCCAAGTATTGATCACAGACAAATAAAAAAATCGTGTGAGTACAAACAGTACAGAAATTGTCTGACACCTATACCGCAATTTTTGTCGTAGTATAAATCTAGCTTTAGCTCGTCTTAGCAATGTTCTGATAAAATTTATTTATGTATAGATATTTTATCACTAGCACTAATAACCTCTAGTTCTGTAAGGTAAAACAAATGTGTCTTAAAGTAACTAGTGACGCACCAGTCTGATGCAATCACTCACGACTACCTCCCAAAAGCCCATTCGCCTTTTAAACTAAACATTACTAAATATTTTATAACGTATAGAGGAAACACACATTATGCTTGCGCATTTACATAAATGTGTCTAACGTATAATTATAGGCATTTTGCCAGCACTTGTATGTAAAGCGATAATATATTAAATAAAACTACAAATAATGAACACGTAACACCACAAACATGCCTTAAAGATATTTATCAAGTTAATATTTCTTGCCAATATATAGGATTCATACGATATTTTATTATTGATTGTATATCGACAATAAATGCATCCAAACTTCCCCTAATAAAGGTATATATTATTGGTAAATCTTAATCTTCCTAGTACCACCTGTTACGATAGCACTTTTTCAATGTTTGGTAATATTACCAACAATGAAGATATGGCAGCATTACACTATTCTGCTATACTGAAGTAACAGACTTAGTACCTATTACTTATTATGTAGCTTAAATAATCATCACGTTATATTTTATACAGTATTGATTTAAATTTAATAGTGTTTCAATTTTTAGCTATTCTAGGCAAATATATATGTGTACCACGTTTATAGATATGTTATGATAGCCTGGCCACTTACCTTTTGAGATGACACGGTTTCGGTGGCGCTAATCGTGACTTTACGGTTCTTTCTCTTCTACTTAAGTATACATAAACACAAGGTTTATTTAATGCACTTGAGGAAAAGTTAGAAAATTACACATTCTACATGAAGTTATATTTTATATTATGATCATTGTATTGTATCGCATTTGTTAGTTAAAACTATTTTAATGTACTTGCGAAATTAAAAATGGTTCGTTTATAATAGAAAATATAGACAATACATTTACATAATAGCACATTTTTGCATGTTTAACTATTTAATATTTTGTCTAAATCAATAATTAAGCAATAGAGCATGTGAAGATTGGATTTTAGTTTAATTACACAAAAATAACATTCAGTATATTTGTAATGGTCTTTCATTAATACCTACCTATATTGAATTGTGCATAATAAAATATTATTTTTCAATTAAAATAATATGAAACTGTATTCGATAGCAGATCACTTTTACCAAAGTAAGGTTGTGCTAAATGAATATATTGATATGTCATGGGCAGTGTATCGACGTCAAGGAACTGTGTTATGCTTGGGTGAATGTGGTCTGTTCCTATTATTGTGATCTGACAACATGAATACGAAAATGTAGATCCCTAAACATTGATTAATGAATGTACAATTTGTAAGTTAATCTCATGTGACAAAAATGAATAAACTAATTGGTTTTTGATCATTTCAAAAGTCTTTTATTTCGTATCCCGCGATTTTTGTTAGAAGAATTGGCATCATCGTTGCTACAACGACGGCATCGGCCTTTCTTGGTTGTGATATATCGAATTATTATTTGATATATCGCAAGGATCAATTCACACCAAAAGCGCGGCGAAGGGCAGCGAACCGGAGCGCAGTTTATGTGTCATATGAATTTCAACTTTATTTTCATTGCTATAGTACTTATTATCGAATTCTCGCGACTTCTGGAGCATTCCAGCGACTTCTCGCGCAATCCAGCGACTTCGCGGGAATCCGCGCGTCTCGTTCGAGTTTCATGCGATAATAAGTATTATACTAATTATTATAAAGTTGAAATTCATATGACACATAAACTGCGCTCCGCTTCGCTGCCCTTCGCCGCGCTTTTGATGTGAATTGACCCTAAGTATATTCCATGCAAATATCCAATAAGGCAATCAACGCCAATCAACTCATGTAAGTTGTAACGCTTGAACGGCATGTAGTGATGGCTGTGCTTGGTCCGGATCGCCCATGAAGTGCATGAAAACCCCATCGTTCCCATCATGAAAATATATCATCACTATCTTTAGGTGGAACATTATGGGTGTATCGATAATCAAGTACCTGTTGTGTGTTTATTATTCTTTCACGTAGAAACGATCAGATCTGACGAAACTTGTCATAGACACATTACAATCTGGAATAACAATATTATACATATAAATATTTTAAATATCTTCAAAATATGCGTTACGTAATACTTAAACGCTCTCTTTTCTAAAAAAAATAATGCCTGAATTTGGTGAAATGACAGGCCACGCCGCCCGTGTGCGAAGTATGCGGCGCACACAGGCGCCGCACAGTGGTCTGAAAATCGAGCTCCATACTCATAGAAACTTTTTGTCAGATATTAATAATTAAAAAATGTCATTGTATTTATTATACCTCCCTTTGTTTACTGTTATAATATGATGGACGTGGGGTCCTCCTAGCATGAGATAAAAAATATTGTTTCTTTTTTGTATGGAAAGAAACACTTGAAGTGGATTTAAAAAAAACTGAACAGAACTGAGGTGCTGGTACTCACATGAGTTATTGCACCTTACGTGACAAACAAGATGGGATACAATTCTTATGCCTTTCGGTGCTGCTTTGCATGTAGAAAACTTTTGAAATTTAAATTTTCGCAATATTATCTTTCATATACTCGGCATAGACTTGATAAATACTTTTTATTAAGTCTATGATACTCGGCACTTCTCTTACACGTAAACAAGTGTGTCAAATTTCATGCTCCTATATATACCATTTTCGTAAAAATGTTCCTAGTTTTTGCTTCACGTATTAATATATAATATACGTCTAATTATATAAAACTAGAGTACATTTATATAACTCAAAATTCACAAATATGAAATAAAAGCAAATTGAAACATTAAGATTCATGAAAAAAGAGGCGCTTCATAGGTTTCACACAGGCGCTGTGGGGGGTCGCCTCGGCCTCGCCGTCAATACAATTTACTAACCTATTTTACGCAGGTGAAACCCCAAGGCAAAGCTATCAGTAAAATCTAACTATCAGGAAAATAAATAAAATATTAAGTTTGCATCAATTTTATTTAGTTGGATATATCTGAACATAAATGGCACGACATTAAAACTTATGATGATATTTAATACATCATTTCAGGCAGACACAAATACACGTAGAGGTTTAAAAACAGCGAGTAAGTATTATAACAGTATCTCATTTCTATTATCTCGTTCTAACAACTTATAATAGAGCTTCGGTTAACTAATAGTCACATTAAACTGCGTTGATCGCTACTATCACACATTTATAATACAGTCGAAAAATATTGTTTTCTAAAAAAATACAAAACGTACAAAATCAAAATAGCTTCTCCGTTCTCGCTTAAGAAATATAGGTGTAACAAAAATATTAACAACAACGACACACCTTCACCCAGCCCCTCCCTAATGGGGTGACCTGCTACATGTCACGAATATTACAAGCTTCTCAAATTGTCACCGAAAAGGCAAGATGCATAAAATAATCTAAAAGACACGTAGTAAACAAAACTACAAAGAATATTTTATTCATGTACAATATAACACCTAATTGAATAAGATAACATAATATATAGTATTTTATTTGCATAGAAGAAGATCTATGTTTTACAATAACAAAGTGCATTTTCTAATTTAACTTTTTAGACGGTGCCGAATATCACAATGTTTAAATACATTTAAAGTTTCTACTATAAACAACATTTTTAATTTTATGCTACTTATAAATTTTTGACGTAATTCGTTTGAAGAAACTTAATATAACGTATTACCCTGCATTTACTGCAACTTTGATTTAATAACTTTGTGATTTTTGGCAAGTGAAAGGTTTCTTCCTGTAACTAGTGTTACCAGTGTCCGGTTGTCAGTGCAGTAACATTGGGTAAATAATAAAACCCAAAAATATATACAATAATTAAACAAAAAAACCTATTTCAGTGTTAAAACTAATTTTAATCGACATCCAATACTGTAGATCCTGGCGAGACAGGAGTAGAAGCGATGAGAGCGAGTGGTGGCGTAAAATGTACAATAAAAATATGTGCCTGTGAGGTCCTATGCCAATTTTTTTTTTAGTTGATTCAGTGAGTTGAGTTTGATGCAGCGTGAGCTAAGCTTATGCTCGGCACGCTCACTCGCTCGTAAGCCACGCGCGCTCAATGAGGTATCAGCATTAAACACGGCCTTATTCTCAAGCTCTATATTTTTGTCTTTGTAGAACCCAAAGTACCGGCAATTATGGCTGGTCGCTTTACTAAATATAAGAGAGAATATGACCATTGACCAGTAATGGAGATTGTGTATTAATTCTACACCTTTCAGACACAAATTAAATACGTTAATAATACAACTTTTACATACATGGAAGAGAATATTAATCCTTAAGTTCATTACGAATGGATAAAAATTGTATCTACACAATCTACTCTGATACAGCATCCTATTTATTTATGCACAAACTTGCTACAATCAATAATGAAAGTCAGTAATGAAATATTATTAGTTTACATTTTAAAAGATCATTCAACGTATATTGTTATTAGATACTTTTATATCTACTATTTAATTATATAAACAAACATCAATTAATAAAATTACGTACAATAACATCTACAAAAATAAATATTGACAAACCTACTAATTTTTAAGGTAATTTATGAAATTATTATAAAATATGTAAAAGTTTATATTCTTGCCTTTAAAACATTTAAACTTTTTACTTCCCAATAAGAAGTGTACAAAGGACAGCTGCAGAATCCGTTTATAAGACTTTACAACAATGAGTTACACTCGTGTATACTCACAAAAGCATTCATTTACTAACCCTTAACCGGTTGACATTAATTTACCACAAATTCGATATTCTCTTAGTTACCTACAAATTACATAGGTACTGTGCAACAAAATATCAAAGCGACGAGGGGATACATATTACATATGTAATAAGTATCTAAATATATTTACATTGTTTTACAAAAATATATGTAAGTACCTACATAACAGGGATACATGAAACAATTCAAATCATATTGGAGAATATTTTATTCAATAAAATTTTTATTCATCCAAAAAATTTACAAAATTATATCTCCAAATACACGACTTGCCCGCAGTACCGTTAAATTTAATGAATATGTACATGAAATGTTTTGCTTGTATAAAGCATAATAAAAACATTTCTAGATACAGTTTAAGCCACAATCTTCCATAATGCTAATAATATTGTAATTTTAGGAATAATAAAATCATATAAAAATAGTCTTAGGAAATTGATAGATTAAACTGTTAAGACATTTATTAAAAATATGTATTATGTAAAGACTTTTTGGAAACAACGTTGTATTCCGAATCTTTTAAAGTTTTAGAAATTTTCTAACAAATTTCAAATGATATGTTTAGAATTAAGTATGTTTTTTTTCAGCGAATTGTTAAAATAGAAGCCAATAACATTAGATAAATCGTAACACTATTATATTATATGTGTAATATATTGCTATCATTGTATTTGCCCGTATTGCAAACACGCAGTGAAATATATAAAATGGCGGCTGAAACATTAATACATCGGGATCTCAATAATATATTTTTCAATTCAAACGCGCTAAGCTCCGATACATATGTACATTTAAATATGAAGTAGACGCGTTTGTAATAATAATATAACAGTAATTTTGATATCTTTAAGTACTTTAAGAATATATATTTTAAATGCTACCGTATTTTGTCTATCACTAAACTCACTTTATTTTCCGCATATCACATATAATTATATAGTCGTATTTTCTATGAAGTTATCAACTTTGTGAAACTTTATTTTACTAAGTAATAAAATTTATATGGTTATTCAGATTCATCCTACTTTTAATAATATATTTCTCCTAATACACCATTAAAATACGCATGAAATTACATTTGTTAAGTGTACATTACTTATATTAAAATACACCAAATTTACCAAATTTTGAATATCCATTAGAAAAGTGAATAATTTCACTTACTCATATATTACGGACAACACGTGATATCTGGTATACAGAGGGTAGAATGCTCACCCTAAAACACGAACGTTTTATTTCTACCCACATAGCATCATGCTATATTGAACCTTTCTTTTTTATTCTCAACCCTTTTCTACCTTGGTATTTAAGATATAAATTATAATATATTAAACTTATTTTATTTTCCATCAGATTAGATACAAAAAACTCGATGCTAGTTTACGAATTCAAAAAATTGTTATCTCTACTTAATCTTTTACCTCGTATGTAACAAGACGAATTTTTAAACTTATTCATAGAAATGGAAGTCACTTTGGAACGACCACTATAAATCTACTGTACAATTTAAGCTTAATAAACTTTCAGTCGAAAATAAACATTTCCTCGCATAACCCCAATCACAGTATTATGTACACGTTCATTGTATGAGTTGATGTTATTGTTTTTAATATTTTTTATACTTGCTAAATATATTATTTTTCCAATAGATTTACACATTATGTAACACTACAAAATTTATAACAAGAGCTTATTTTTCGTTAATAATTGATTTTTATTCGATTAAATTGCTACCTACTATGCCTGTTTAAAAGGCGGTTAAGTATCAATTTCAAACGCTACATTCTTATACTATTTTCGATTTAAATATACTACACTAAGAAACAATTACTCTAATATTAGTTGGATATCTGGGTATGTTGGAAAGAAAGGCAGATACTATAATACTTAATAATATCGGCCACTAAGCTTCGCAAGATATTTACATAATCTTCATGACGGGAAGACAAAAATTTAAAACGTTTTAAGGAAGTATAATTATTTAAGGAATTAAAAGTTTGTTTAATGCGAATCGGAAATAGTAGTCATTAGGATTCTATTATCTATAGACTAATTTAAAGCCTAGACAACAGCTATGACTGTTTTAGCAGAAAGGTTCAAGAAAATATTATTTACAAATGAATATTATATACAGTGGCGCATTTAGGCTTACTGCCGCCCTAGGCCCGGTCTGATACGGCGCCCTTTTTACCCGACTACAGCGAAGCAAAAAGGAGGGTTATGATTTTTGGCCGGACTTAAATTTTATCGTCCTGAAAATTTTGGCGCTCCCCCAATCGTGGGGCCCTAGGCCCGGGCTTCACGGGCCTATGCGTAAATCGGGCACTGATTATATGTGTCTAGTCATCTTGGCAACACCTAAGGTTGTCCGCATTCAAACTCGACCAATCAGCAGCTTCCATAAAATTTAACTTTCGCGCGAAATTTTGTCATTCGATTTTTACTTCCACCGCTACTTGAATACATACTATAAAAGCGCATGAGTTTATCATTAAACCCAGTATCTACGAATATATATTAATGAAGGTATACTCTGATTACACTAATCCTGCAACTTACAGTATTTACAACTTGAAACAAAAACAAATTAAATTGACACGTCTCACTCATTGTTTTGCTAATAAACTTCATCACAAACAACTTGTGTGTACCAAATGATTTTCACTATAAATTCCAAACAAAAAAATCATTAAAACACAAAGTGGTGTCAAATTGTTTGGACACAAATAAGGAAACTCGAATGAAATACTGAAATTATAACAGAGATATAACTGGTGTTAGAACGTATTTACGGCATGAAAGCCATAATTTAAATCAATTAAAATAAAAGCGAATACTTTAAATGTTCACTTTGATGACGCCCATCTAATGTTTGAGAAGGAATTTAACTTTCATCTGGCGCTAGCACTGGCCGCTGATTCAGTGTCGGGTCCGTCGTGGTACTCGTGGAAGCAGGGGACAATGCACAGGTTGGTGCGACACTCTGGGCAGTGGTACTGCGTCTTGCGGCGGAGGATGCGGCCGCATTCGTCCACGGTGTTCCAGCAGAAGTTGCAGCTGAGAGGCGGCCCCGAGCGCACTGCGGGTGTGTGACTAGCTCGCGGCGCCTGCGGCTCGGCGACGGCGGCCTCTAGAGAAGTGATGGTGGGCGTGGGCGCCACGGCCGGTATGTGCGTGGAGCGAGACTGCAACGTGTCCACGACGGCCACAGCGCGTATCAACAGAGAGCCCACCGAGCTCTCCGCTCGCGGTCGACGATTCTGGGAGAGGTGCAGCTGAAAAATTGTAATCCACCATTATATCTAAGTTTATGCGTTTACGCATTACAATAATAGTAGTTTATGCAACTGTCATATAAAGAAGGGTATTTAAAAACGAGTGTGAATTTTTGAAACGAGCGAACGCGAGTTTCAAAATAGTACCTCACGAGTGTTTTAATACCCGTGTTACATGCAGTTGCATACACTACTTTATCTTCACTAATGCAATTAATCAATTAATCAAACATTGCGAAACATTAAATTCACGCGTATTGCCCCATTCGTTGTTGGACCGACGACTGTTTGACCGACGAGGCGACGACTGCTTGACCGACGATTTAAAATGTAATGTTCTTTGAAGATAAATATTTTTATTAAATACTTTGATTTGATTGCAAAAATTGCGCGCGTAAATATATACTTTTTATAATTCAATGTTAATAAAATACTAGCTTCAATGTTGAAATATAATGTGAAAAAATCACATGACTACTTTTAAATTTCTACTAAACAGTAGGTTATTCGTTGTCTGTGGCGTTCATTTTTGCTTTCATTTTTTTTGTAGAGCTTTGTCTCTTTCTCGCAAATCCTTTGCAAGCTGTCATTGAACCAATGAGAGCGCAGCTGCAGCGCGCGCAGGGCCAATCAGGAGCGAACGCGCGCTGCTGGGATTTTGAAATAAGGCTCTCTCACCACTCTCTCTCTCTCTCTCGCTCTCACACAGTGTTATAATGAGATTTTACGATATCGATTTGAATATTATAACATCATGTCAAATTGCATAAATTGAGTTTTTTGTTGTCTGAGCTATAACAGTAGTTATTATAAGTCAAGTATTGAAAACATAAGTAGAATGTTACAACATTAGTGTAGATAAAACAACTTAAGATTTTATCGCGGTCTATATTATCATTTAACATTGTCATCTCAGTCCACCCGTGATCATGGCTGTTTTATGCTTACTCCTTAACCCTCTCAAAACACAAGATATTATTATTGGGAGTTAAGGATTTGCTTCAAGGATTAACAGAGGCCACCACCACTGGTGATCGCCAATGGTACTAATATACCATTTAGACTTTAGTAGAATTGTGAAAAAAATTGGGACTACATTGAGGAAAAACTGACTTGCTACATGGCACTCTGTTTTGACTCTCTGGCGGTTCCAAAATTTGCAACACTTCACTGTAATACTTTAATACGGGAATCATTGTTCCTTTCTTTTACGGATTATGATGACACCTGTTACACCAATTTAACCGAATTCATATTTAGTGTTCGCAATTATGACCACATATTAGTTTTTCGCTTCACACTCAGTGGCTTCCAATTAGATTAGAAGTGGTAGATGGAATTTTTTGACGTTAAAAAGCAATTTTTAAAATTCTATTTTGAATAAAAATATTTTGATTTGATTGATTGATTAAAATTTCACTGGAATGTTAAAATGTTTAAACTATTTAAAAGATAAATTTAAATTTCATATTATAATGCAAACAACTTACACAAAACTTACTTCTATATAATTCTACATAATATTCTGTAGAAGTAAGTTTTGTATTGCCTGCAAGTAGCTAATATTAAATTATTTAAATGGCGCATACTGTTATATCTATAAATTATTGAATGCTTTGCCTTTTTAATATTAAATAAGCAAAAAACTTAAACACATTTAATAATAATTTATTAAATGGGTTTATAGTTATGTATTTTGCTCATTGTCGCATCTAATTATTTAGGATTGTGGTCGTCTGAATTGCTTTTTGTCATTTCTTTATTTTTAAAAGCGAGAGGCATTAAACTAAAGCACATAATTATATGTACTATATACGTGACTACAATTAGTCCGAAACTATTAAAAAAAAGTTTACGACAAGTATACGAAAACATTTTTTTCAAACAAGTTAAATAGCGAAAAATGTAATCATGCTTTGTGCCGGCGCGGGCTGCCAACGGCAACCACGCACGGGGTGTATGACACACGCGGTCTATGGACGGCCAAGCGCTCGATCAGCTGAGGATACAGCGAGTACGAAGTATGAAAATTTGATTAAAATATTCCTGTGGCTAAGCTATTACTCCGACTGATCTGATTTTTGTCGCTGTTGTTGTGTTGTTATTTTCTAAAATAAGGAGGTAAACATCGCTTCAGTGGTGTGTTTTTAGTCTAATTGTAATATTTGTTAAATAAAAATCGAATTCAAATGGTGCTTAAAAATACATTGATCGTTGTTCATACGCGAAATGTATCGACTATATGGCCAGTGACGACGGCCGAGCGACACTCGCGAGTCAGATGCCACGTGGTGACCAAGAAATATGTTTATAACATGGGACAAAGTAATTTTATCTTATTATTTTTTTGTTCTTTTTTATTTCATAAATCGAATGTATTATTGATTCTGAACAAAACCTGAAAATTTGGCCGGTGACCAAAAAGTAGCCCTGAATGTTTAATATACAATGACACACGAATTTTACTGTTTTATTATATGTATAGAATATATTTATTTATGTCATTATATTAGTGTCACCTACTCAATATAGTTATCTACTCAATATAGTAAACGTGCTTTCCTATGACCAAAGGTTTTGTCTGGTAGGGATTGCTACTATAACTATAAGACCGCCTTTGTGCACACTGTATGTGTATACAGATTAGAATTAAATTATTTATTCGGTGTAATCCAACTGTGCTCAATGAAAGTATATTTTCTTTGTCCACCCAATGGGCCACCCATAAAAACAGTGTGCGAATGAAGCGAAAAAAAAGAAGAAATAAATTACCTTAGGCGGATTGTACTGCGGATACGACTCGTGCTTCTGCAGCGTGGGGACTGCAGACGACGGCGCGGGCTCCGACACCTGTTTCCTCATCTCCTGCTCCTCGGGGTGGACCCGGCTTTGCCTCTTGAATATCTTATGGCGCCGGAGTCGAAGTCCGAATTGCGAGCTCAAAGGATCTATAAGTATACAGATAATTCATAAAATAATAACGACAAAAGTATTAGAGGATTTTTGTGTCAATGTTTATTATATAGTATAGACACAATGAAAAGGTATTGGTATTTGTGTTTGTGGTGGTGTGGAGCTCAATTGATAAACATTAACGTTTGGCCTTGAATCTTAGGACACCACAGTAAGGTATGGCATTTGTAGTAGTCAGGTAAGTAAAAATGTGACGTTCATTGGTTGAATTCTTTTTAATATTTCCTCTAAGAGATCTATATAACAATCCACCATGAGAACATGGCATTTATTTTAGTGTACTTAAAGAGGCAAGTACGAGCCTTATAGTGACGAAAAATATAAACATTAAAACTAAAGATTTCGCAGATGCATTGGCTTATACTTAATTCTAAAATGAAATAGAATACTATGCTCATGTTTTTAAAAATGCAGTTTAAATGTTTGATTAAAATAAGCATTTTAATTGGAGAGTTTGAGAAACAATGATGGAGGAATACCATCCATGTTTACGCACTGCGTCGCCCAATAATGCAAGGTTATTTCTGTCCAACAAGTACACGTAGTGATTTAAATTATAGAGACCAAAGACTTGCGACACGCGCTGTAGCCGAGCTCGTTCCACGAACGTGCGTCTTTGTGGTTGCATCACATTCGAGCGTCATCTACCCATTTAAAAAAATCGCAATGTACCTTAAACTCATAACACACAGGGTATTTCATCACCAAATTTCTCTATCTCCCTTTCTATTATTAAAATGTTTATTAATTGAAATGTCGTTTTATGTCAATAAAAGGTTAAAAATGAAATATACATATTTGCAAAATTATCGTTTATTTTCTATTTTGGTATTAAATACATTTACGTAGTACAAATTATTACTTTAGAAATACGGTACTTTCGTAGAATGGCGATTACTTTCACTGATCATAATACTGAAAGTGTTATACGATACACGGTAATTCGACATTAAAATCTTTAAATTTTAATGCACTAAAGCGTTTAATTTCGATTCGATAAACTTACATCTGATTATTATGGCGATTATTTACATTAGTCACGTCAATCCCTGCAAAATCGATTCTAATCACAAAAACAGTAGTTTTTCGCCGAGGACTACGCAATCTTAAACAAACCATTACTTGTATATCACCTCGTTTTCGAGTAACGTACTCAACCTTATATAAATTTAAAAGATCTACAAAATCTTCAATCGCATGGAACTTGTTCCACTAGCTACAATATGATAATACTATATGTTGTATTCATCAGCTCGATTTGACTTTAAATATAAAAACACAGTTGCACTCTAACCATGAAAATCTTACATACGAATATATATACAGGCTCTCGACGCCAAGTCACTAATTAATAGACCTTATTTTCGGTTTTTTATATCCTACCGTACTAATACTGTATTGTAATGCGTATGATACGGCATACGCAGTAGGTACACCTTACACGGTGTCATATATGGCGATTACACGATATATTTGTCTCTACTCTCACTCAACAGGTACTACAACCCGCTCACAATATCTGTGGTGTGTGGTGGTGTGTGTGGTCTCGATGGCGTCACATGGTCTCTAGTACATACCTCAGTCTTGTACTACAAGACGCAAAAGTAACGTGGAGGGGGTAAAAGGGAAGCGGGGGGCACGATCGCTATCTGAGAAGTGTACGGATATTGTGGGCGAGTTGTATCCCTTTAATCTTGTACAAATTAAGACGGTCTGGTACAATTGTTTCTTTAAAACTAAAAAAAGATCACTTAACAGCATAAACAAATCAGTCGAAAGTTCTAGAGATCCCATAAACAATGTATATCTAAAGGCGTAAAAAATATAATACTCCTGATAAAAAAAGAACATCCAAAATAATTAAAACATCGAAATTTATAAAAAAAATATTCGCGTTTAACATTCATGATCTAAAATGACGAGTATTTATTACTAAACCATAAATAATATATATCTAAAAAAAGGTTGTAAAAAAGTAGATTTATATAAAAATGTAAGTTTAACTGGTACAATAACAGTTTTTTCACTTATAATATTAAATTAAGATCAAAGACTGAGAGGCATTTCGTAGATACTAATCTAACTTATAAGTACAGATGACCAGCAACTGTGTCGCGCATTGTGATGAGTACGCTCTGATAAGTAATGATAAGTACTCTCCCAACACACATTATCCACCTCGCACCGCCGTATAGAAAAATACACACTAACCTACAACTATAAATGCACAATATTTTTTGTTGTTTTTAAATAACATTATGTACATAATCATTCCGATTGTATTTGGGCGAATTTTAATTCGGCAGGGGAAAAATATATTTAAAATCTGCAATGCAAAGTTTTTGACGATTGTTGTAAATAAAAAAAAACTTGATTCATTGTGACACGCATGTTTAGCATTCCTTAATGTAACATGCATTCGGTATAGGAATTAAATTTTACACAATACTTTGGTTATAGACTACAGACAATGAAATATTTATGGAAGTAATATTAAATGGTATAGAATGGCATAAGGCTTATAATTTTACCTATATTAGACTTCTATATTAATAAGGCTATTTGCAAAACTACTCATGCACTATATTGCTTTATAATTAATAACTGCCAATTTAAAAAATACTCTTATTAAAAATATATAAAATAGGCTCTGGATTTTGTTATACATAATTTGTCATCAACACAAAGATATACACAAATTATATATAATTTATAAAAAAAATGTATTAATATAAAAATCCTAATTAAACAGCTGTTCTGTGAAGATACACTGTTAAGTTGAGTATGTCATAGAACCATAGACATAAAAGAACATAAGAATCACGCTCAAAAACTACAAGGAACGGCCTACACAATAAATAGGAAGTGTATGGTTGGCTTGTAAATTCTCACTTGGTTTCAAAGATGCTTCTCAGTTCTCGCATTGTTTATTGCTCCCACACAGAACTGTGGTGCGGCGACACAACGCAAAGTCGCGTCGCAAATTCGTGCGGCAAACCGTTGTGTCATAAGATCACAAGCAATCATAAGGTATAAAAAAACTGTACTTGATCTAGGTTTGTAAATACAAAAGAATCCAATACTATTATTTTTTAAGTCTTTGTTTATGTTTGTTCACGCAAATGCTACTATATCTAATTTTTTCTATAGGTGAAGCGGAAGAAAACATGTTAATAGTACAAAAAATAATAATTGAGTACGATATTATTCCATATCTTCATTAATTCAAAATAAAAAAATGTATAAAAATATATAATAAATTAATTTAATAAATGTAACATTATACTGAGAATTGTAAATTGTAAAAATATTGGCGAGGCTTATTACATTGTGATAGGTAATATGCAATTATTAGACTTAAATAATAATAAGTATACGTTGTATAAAGTAGAACATAAAGTATAACCTAAAAGCTACTCTTACATCCATGTGATGCTTTACGATTTTATAAAGTGACGTAATGTTGCCATTATAACTTAATATACAGTGCCACAAACTTATCTGACCCGGTGGCCAAGACTGGAACTAAAGCCGTCATTTTAAAATGACAATCTGTTGTCAGTTCTAATAGTGGAGCGACGCACAAAACTCGTTTACCCTAAAGGGATGGGAGAAACATATTTTTAAACTCTTTTCTTTTATGCAAGAAGAGAAACGTCTCCAAGCTCCATTAATAAATTAATAAAGTAAAATTGTTGATTGTTTGTAAATTTGATCTTTTACACGACCATAATTACAACATTAAAATATAATACTACATTCTTTTATTTCTAAATAACTATTAAAATAATAGTTGTCATGATTTTAGTGTTGTGATGCATAATTTTAATTAGTCCCTGCATCACACATTATTTTTACTCAAAAATTCGGAATTTTTATTTTAATGGAAACTCCTCATTAGACTAGAGTGCTGCTGTTTGTGGCACTATAGTTTGTATATTACTAAAAGTAGATCTGAATGTTTCACGCACTGAAATACATGTGCACATTAGATCCGATACGATTATAATCAAAATGCAATGGTAAATTATATCTTAAATTATCTATCACTTTATTACATTACATCCTAGTGATATAAGCAATTCAAATAAATTGCTACTATCGAATACCTGTCTTAGAACTTAGTGCTACTGAGATCTAAACATACCTTATTGAATATGGCAAAGAGACAATGTCACATCCAACAGCCCAGTATCACATTAACATTATAATTAAAAACATTTAGATCTTTACATATATAGCTCTCTGGAAACTGAGTAATACTGGACGTACATGGTAACAATATTTACAGGGACATGTGCATGTACATGTCATATCGGAGGTGCGGCCGCAGGGAGGCGCC
>LUGF01021578.1:230045-240825 GCA_001625245.1 Calycopis cecrops | reverse complement strand
GCCCGCACTCGACCCCTTGCCACTCGGGTCACAACGAGTAACACTCGTTGCCTTGCGCGCCGCAAGCCGTGTTCTATTGCATCGGAAAATTAACACCGTTTATAATATTCAGGGGCGAGTTGTTGACTTGTAGCGGAAAGTCTACGGGTCTCGGGTCGATGAATCCCACGGGGACGGGGTGTGGGGGGCAAATCAGCGCCATCTGTTGGTCCTGTTGTTGAGGTTCTTCCTTGTGCTCGGGAGGTGGCGTGACGTGCTCGCGTTTGATTCGGCTCTTGATGCTGGGTCTGTTGTTGGGGTAGCCTTTCTTTTTGTACTCCAGCCATAGCGTTCTGTTGTTGACGCCGAACATTCTGGCAGCTTTACAGAAGCCGATGCCTCCGAAACGTACGGCTTCGAGGGCCCGTTGGAAGTTCTCTTCTGCCTGGGGGTTGGTTGTGCGGCGGCGCTTCTGCGTGACCTGTTGCATCTGCGGCGCTGCCTGCGCCTCCAGGCAGCTGGGCCCCGGCGCGGGCCCGGGCAGGCCCAGACCCTGGCCGTAGTTTATCTCCTCCGTGTTTATCACGTTATTGAGGTACATCCCCTGCTCCTGCGGCAGCCCGCCGCCGCCCAGGCAGGCGTTCGAATACCGAGGGTATGTATGCTCCAACATACTCCATTGTCCTGGGAAGAGAGATAAATGATTTTGTATTACAATTTTATTATATATTAATGTTTTATCTAAAAAATACTACTGATTTCATTGATCTCCCTTCCCTGTAAAAAATATAACACCCGACAATGTGTACATTTTCGTCTTTTATATTTATATTAGAGAAGTAATGAGAGTGGATATTTTAAATCAAAATAATAAATGACGAAATAAGAAACATGCATTTTAACAGAATTCAAACTTATAAGACTTTCTAAAAAACGAATAAGAAACATTTTAATGGAATTAAAAGTAACAAATTAAAAGATGTATTTTCTTTATTAAAAGATAGGTAAGTTTTATAAGAGTGAAATCTTTAAGATGGAGTAATGAAAAAAAAAAAGAATAGTGTACTTGCGTACAAATTCAGCTTACCTTGGGGTAATATGCCCGCATTGGCATCCATTCCCAACTGATCCATATTTAAGTTTGAGGGCTCTCCGGTCTGCAAATTATATTTATTAAATATTGATAAAATAAAAATTATGATAACAGACGTTTCTCATATGTGTATTTGTAAATCTAATCCTAATGGGTGAATATAATGCAGCTCAACCAAATTTCAAGTGAACTGCAATATACAGACATACTTGAATTTAACAATTGCAAGAAAAATCATTGACTGCTATGTCAATGAGTTCTGGGATCCCATAGCATAGATATTGAAATGAAGTAAATGTATTGAGGCTTGTAAGTTTTTTATACACCCATAGCAAGATAGAAGGATATTTCCAATCTATTAAACAGTATATAAACGCCAAATTCCACAGATTGCAATCAACTCATGGGCTGTCATTTCCTTATACTCTTTCTCAATTGTGAATTATATTTGTTTGTAAAGTTAAATTACTACACCTGTTGAGCATTGTCTATTCGGTCCTCCAATTCCCTCCTCTTTTGCTGCGGAACACTGCTCAAAGTGATCGCTTCTCTCATAAGATCTATGTTTTGACCACACTCTTCATTCCTGTTATCTTCATTGAGAGCATTAGCAATGGATCCAGATGAACTTTTCCGGCGTCTATTAAAAAAAACAAGTTGTATTATTCTTTAGTAAAAATGGAATTATTATTTACATCATGTCTTTCTCTGGCCAATCCAATGCGCCCTGCATTGCATTGCGACTTTAGGCATAAAGACAGCAAATTTCTGATATACAAAAAAAATATTGCATTCTGCTTTAGAGATTCAGTATGCAATTAATAGAGGCCGGATTATTTCAAACATAAAAAGGTCATTATATGCACTCAAATATGCATAAAAACACCTCAAATATGCATGTAAACTGGCAAACTATGCAACATACAGTAACATGCTTATTCCCACTTCGTGTACATGCATAATATGCAAATGCATGAAATCCGGTCTCTACATTAGTATAATGGAACAATTGTTTACCTCTTTCTTCTCATAGAAGGCGAACATGGGGACACCGAGTGTCTCTGAGTTTCGGTTGAGTTCTCAGCTGAGTGAAAATCAGCCGAAGAACCTTGCGATCGCGTAAGTGATGTAGAATCGGGCATCTCTGTTAGCCCTTTTATTTTCAGTATTTTCGCTGTCTCCAGCACCTAAAAATATTTTTCTATGGTTAATAAATGATACATACAGGATGCATGTTATATACAATGCATATAATCTACATGAGACATATAAAATGATGAAGAACTTCTTGTTCTCATTAAAAAATTTAATATGAAATGTTTAAAGAAAATACATAAGTTATTACAATAATATTGACTAATATTATTAATCATGTTTGGCCTAAAGCGCACAGCTCCCTTCCACCTCTGCCTCTCCTGTGTCTCTGTGTCTCTCTCTACGGAAATATTAAAATCGTCTGAAAACCCGCAACAGCGATGCGATCAGAAGAAAGATATCAGGATTAAATAGATATTGCACATTCATTGCCCGTCGAGCGGGTGAAGTTACAAGATAGCAATGACTTAAATAATCATTGAATGCAGAATGTTACTTAATTTTTATAAATAGCTCTCCATATATTCTCTGTCAAAAATAAAAATTCTAGTGAAAAAATATTTTGATGCGTCAATTAGTTTCCGATTTATAAGTAAAATAAGTTGAACTGCGCGATGCAGGCTGCCCGTGTCGATGAGACGTCACAACTCAAAACAACGATATCTCAAAACTTTTCTTCTGATTGATATAGTGTAAAGAGCAAATTTAAATGCATAAGGTAACTAACATATTAATTTGAATAAGGATTAATACTGAACTAAACAAAATAGCTTTCTAAATTACGTAATATTTTAATTAAAAATTTGAACATAAAAATGGTTATTATAAGGCAATTGTAAGAGAAAGAGATATGTTATTACGGACTTTTTTAGCTGTAAAAGCTCGCAGTTACCACCTCTTCAACATTTGACGCCGCATTTCTGCTAATTTACATAAAAGTATAGTAAATTATATACCTAAATCTTCGTCAAGAATCACTTCTATTGTTGAAAACCTTATAAAAAGCCGTTTGGTAGTTTTTGAGTTATCGCGTTCTGACAGACAGAATGACGCGGTAGGGCGATTTATTGTTCTGATATTTTTATAATATCTTTATGATTACTTCATAAAAATTACTTTTATTATAAATGCTTTCAGCTTTCTGCCATTTTGAAGTTATTATACGTCCGTACGTATCTCAAATAATATTTTTTAATACGATTGAGCTATTGCGCCCTGGCTTGAAGACATCTTGATATTATTATTATTATTATTATGCATTTCGTTCTTGCAAACTGTTATTAAACTTTATTTAAAGTATATTTACAGCTACCTCTACTGGTGGCATATTGAACTGCTTAATAATTGACAGCTTAATTATTTTTATGCTATAAATAAATAAATAAATAAATAAATATCTGTGGACTTAACACACCACGTTAGCCTAGCCCCGTGCTAAGTACCGTAAGGACTTGTGTTACAGGTACTAGACAACGGAAATATATTTAATATTTTTTTATAAATTTAAGAAATTTTATATATTCAAGATTTTTATTATAGAAATATATATAATACATAGATAAACATCCATGACCCAGGCGGGATTCGAACCCGCGACCCCTGGCGCAACATGCTCCGCTTATCCGAGCCCTGTACCACTGCGCCAGCCTGGTCGTCATATAATGTATTTTATATAAATGTTGGCTATCGCTAGAATGGTTGCGAACGTGCAGTGCAACGTGCCTTCGCTTCGTGAATACAATCGCGAACCTCAAGGATCCCTTTTGCCGTCACGTTTCGAACTGGCACGCGGCAATAGTCCCCGCCTTCAGCTCCGCGTGACTGTGACGTAACATCTGTTTATTGGAGGCTACCCCTTAAGAAATTAATTAAAGCATTGTATAATAAAACGTGACGAGTAATTTCGCGTGAATCGATTGAGCAATTGAGCATAATACAACACGCAACACAAGACCAGAGTAGCGCTTTAACGAGCTTACGTCGCTTAACGTGAGTGGTAGTGCCACGTTGCATTCTAGCATGTAGTTGAATTGGGCCGGCAAGGCCTGGCGAGTGAACTGAGAATCACTGAATTTTTATGCTATGTTATGCTAGATTGTAGTAGACTAGTCGGTAACCTGCGGCCCGCCAATATCCTAGTTGCGACCCGCGAGGGTCTTATAAATTATTGGGGAGGAGAGGCGAAACTAAAAAAAAATTAAAAATAGGGTGAACATGTGCGGCCCAGGAGTTAGAAGTATGATTTTAGGTACTGTATTTGACATAAATTTCAACTTGATCATTCCACGCGTTTTGTACAAATAAGTCTTGATAGACATACAGACAGACGGACAACAAAGTGATCCTATAAAGTATAAGGGTTACGTTTTTATTTTTTTTTGATTGAAAGAGAGCCTTAGAAGGAACCTATTGATTCTTATGTGAAAGGTGCGCCAGAAAGTTTGCAGACGGTTTTTTTTCTGTATATCGTAATATGTGTTAAAGACCATTCTATTTTGTCGCAACGTATCACAATAGGGAGCTTGTTTACGATTTTACACAATTAAAATCGTAAACTATTTGTGTAATAATGAAGTTACATGAAGTACACACAAATAAACAGATTCCAGATAGACATAGTGGCTTGTCACTTCATTCCACAACACTTTATCCACTTCACAAATAATGGAATGTCCTTGCCTTAATGCAGCTTCACCCCTATCCCTTAAAAATTGATAGGTAAAAACAAAATTTATTAGAAATTTATATTTTACCTGTGGCAACTGCTCTTCTGTGACATTAACTTCACCGTAGTACATAAAGTCCACCATTGTGCGAAGATCAGCAAATGTAACATCTTTCAATATTACTATGGGATGATGCGAAGGATTGTCCACAAACAGTGACTGGAAATACAAATCTCATAAATACAGTCATATGTTTGGGAATTAAGAAACATATACAGTTAGTGCATTTCTTGTCTTGATTTTCATTGATATAGCAATGGACTAATAAAGACCAATATATACAAAGGTGCAATAATGCAAATTGCAATATATTGAATAATTGTAATAATTTTATTAATATGTTGACAACTTACTATTACAAAAGAAAAAATGTTGTATAGACTTTCTGTCTACATTGATAAACACAACAGTTTAGATGTCCAATCCCCAGCTATAAGCATTATTATACATAGTACCATAACGGGTCTTTCTTAGTGATAAACAAGAGTGAATGAATTTTTATTTTTTTTATAAAGTATAATAATGTTTATATAAAAATCTGCCTATTTATTCCTAAACTTGCTTCTTAAGATTGCCTAAATAGCTCATATAGTCTGATGAGTGGCAAATTATAATTGATACTCACATGGAAATATGTACTGCAAGCAGAAAGAACCACTTTGTGAGCCACCAAATGTTGACCTTCTGCTGCAAGAGTTACGTCCACCAATGTTTTCGTAGTGAGAAGTGTCTCAAACATCGATATAAAGTTGGGTTGATGGTTATTCCACCGAAGGCTGTATTGTTGTGACATTGTGCCAGTCTGAAAAATTAATTATGAAAAATATTTTAAGTTCAAGTTATTAGAGAACTTTTGCTAAAAAACAGAAAGAAAATTATTTATTTACCATTAAATTACCAAAAATTAAAAACAAATAGAAAGAAATTTACCTTTTAAAATAATGTTTTTATAATCACAAAATTGTATCTCCTTTGAGTGAATCTCAAATCTAGAAACCAAAATAATAAATAAAAGTATTTTTTGTTGTAATAAAATTAAATAAAAAAAAATCTATCAATAAAAGGAGACGGAAATGCTTCCATGAATTTGTGGGCCCAGTTTGTAATAAGATGAAAGTTATGAATACATATATTATACTATCGCTGAAAATTTTGTGAATTTAGTATTGTCACTACATAGTGTAACAGATAACTTTCATATGAGAAACAGATATTTTTTACATAGGGAATTATGTTTTATATTTATAAATGTGAATAGTACTATCGGCCTGTAACTGTCTCACTGCTGGACAGAGATGAAGAGCTAGCACTCTTGCTAACTGTGGACTGACTAGTTTGAAAGTCACATTGGCGGGCGTTAGAACCCGCGCCTTTTATTAATGAGGTCGCATCTTAAACACCGCGCCACTACCCTTTGAAAAGTGTGATTAAGATAAAACTAAAATAAAGAGATTTTGGGATGCCATAAATTAAAGTGGCACAAACTTATCTGGCCCGGTGACAGTAGCTGACAGCAGTGCTTTTTTCTAATTAAGTGTTGCCATTAAAAGAAAAATCGTGATTTTTAGAGTAAAAATAACGTATGAGGCAGGGACTAATTAAAATTATGCCATTACAACACTAAAATCATAATAACTATATTGTATATAATAATATATTTTTTTTTAGTTTATTAGAAATCATACATTGGAAATAAAAGAGTGAACTAATTTACGCGTTTTAATGTTATAATTATGGTCATGTAAAAAATCAAATTTACTAACAACAATTTCACAAACGGTATTAATAAAACTTTTAAAAAATAAAAAATAATGTTCCTCACATTCCTTTAGGGTAAATGTGTTATTTTCTCCACCCTCATCGCTCCATCAATAAAATTGTCAACAGATTGTCATTTAAAAATGACGGATTTAGTTCCAGTCTTGGCCACCGAGTCAGATAAGTTTGTGGCACTATATTATCGATCTAAGCTCTCAGTTGTGATAGCCACTGTCAACTCAAATTAAAATCAAATGTGAAATCGACTAATTAAATGTAAATGGATGTTTTCTTTTAAGTTTATGAACAGTGTAATAAATGATTTTAATACTTTGACTGATGGAATTAATCATTTACCATCAACCTACACTTTTAGAGAAAACTACAAACTCACATTTAATTTAAAATCAACCATATGAATCATCTATAGTTTTATCGATTACATTGTTTTTTGTACAGCAAACTTATTTTTGTGATTTCCCTTTGATGCGGTTGAAATTGCGGTTAGGACTCACTTCTTGAAGTTTGAAATGTTAAAACAACCATATCATAACTTCTTACAACTTAGGCTGGAAAATTCCCATCTCCTTTATGTATATGTGTAATAGTTTAATCAAAATTATTTTAAAAATACAGAATACATACCTTATTGCCTACATTGGCTTTTGCTATATTCCTCGTCTTTATTTAAATTATCTGAAAAAAGAATTAATATGTATGAATATTGACATTGCATTACAACAATATTTAATTATATATATAATTGTAATTTTACCATAATATATGTATTTAAATATTTTTTTTTCTGAAGAAATAGAACAACATCATAATATTTGATATAACTACTTTGATAATCTGATAATCTCATAAAAGAAGAATGGCTGGCTTGGGACAACCTACTTTTTTTGTTCTTATGTCCTATAATTTGTACCGTTTATTATATAGGTAATTATAAGACCTTTGTTTTCGTATAAGTGTACTATTTTAAAAAGTTCGCGTTATTAAAAAAAGGAATTAAAAGAATTGAATAATCAAACGCAATGAAATCATAAACTAAACGCAGTTATGCATTAAAAAGTTGCCATATGTAAAATAATACAATGCGGAACACACTGAAGTACCATAAGGTTTGTATATCCTTAAAAAATTCAACTGGTTCTAACTTTGATTTCCGAACTTCTAAAAATATAAGAATTTAAAATGGGTTTGTATATAGTATTATCTACCCATTAAAACAAAAACATCACATAACTCCATAATTATTAGGTGTACGAAACTCCCAAACAAACCTGCCATTCGCCTTAAACAAGTCACTGCAGAGGCAATGGATATGACTCACAGAATATAACAATGAATTCAACACAAAACGATTTTGTTAATATTAATTAGGATGTTTTAAATTCGCAATTTATGTCGACAATATAGTATATAATGAAAAATATAGTGTAAGGTAAAGCACAAAAATTTTTTACATTAAAAGGTTAAGTAAGAACTATTTGGATATTAGTGAATATAAAAATTTGTATTGATTTGGTTGGGTTAAACTGAATTATTAAAATGCACCAAGTATATGGATACTTGGTGCATTTTAATAATTCAGTCAGTCAGTCAGCAATATAGCAAACATACTTCATACAAGTCTTTATAAGTTTCTTTGTATAATTTGCTTACTGCAAGAACTCATTAATTAAAATTTACAAAACTTTACGAAATTAATTATTTATTGATAATATAGTGTTATTAATGAAAAATTAATGAAAAAATGATTTCTCAGTTTCGTAAATGTCAGTTAATGATTTCTTGCAGTAAGCCGACAATATCTTCTATAAAATATAAAATAAAATAATTTTGTATAAAATGATTTGCATATGTTCATCTAACATAGACTTTTTCTAATTACTCTGATGATGTTGATGTATAATAAATTACAGGCACAGCTTAATAATCACTGTGTTTGTAATGATTAACATGCCTATCAAATTTCAACCTAAGTCAAACCTATCTTACACTTCAAATATATTAAATAAATATTAAAATAAATCGCTAAGCAACATTACAATTAATTTCATTCATAAGCTTATTTTTAAGAAGGTAAATAATTATAAAATATTTTGAAAATAATAGACCTACTAAGTATTAATAATTGTGCTAGTGTTACACTTTATGCTAGCAAATTCTTATAAGTAAGAATGTAGAAACATCCATTTATTATACTTGAACAAAGTTGTTGTTAACACACTAACAGCTACTCAACATAAAGATACTGTAACAAAATTTATTTATGACTACTAAATCTATAGTATTTATGATTTGAAGTGTAAATACTAAAATCAGTTCGCTTTTACATCTATATTTATTATTATTATTGGGCACTATCATTATTTTTTAATTAGTGAATATGTATCTTGTTGAACCATCTATAAAATATATAATAACAAAATAACATTAATCTTAATTAACTATAAAATACTTTAACATTTATATTTATTATTAATAAATAATGATCTTATTTTGAACTATAAATAAAAAATATTAATAAGGATGCTTAAGTGCCGGTCCTAAACAGTGGACCTCTTGTAGCTGTTGATTGTGATGAAATATCAATAACTTGGCAATGAAAAGAAAAGAATGGTGAGCACAGCACAAAAATGGTTACAACTTAACATAATATTTGAATTACTTCACAAAATTTTCGCAGTGGCACACAGTAAAAATGTGTTTTCAATTTTCCACATTAAGTAATTAAAAAATAATACCAAGGTACTCTAAAAATTTTAAAAGTATTGTATGATTTTTTTATATGTTCATAGAAAAATAAATAATAAAATAACATCGGAAATTTATGTTTATTGGATCAAATACTCTGACACTTATTACTACTCCTCCTTACCTCAATGTCATAATTTACAAAAATAGTCTCAATAGAAAAAGTACATAATGAGTTTATATCCCAAAAATAATGATTTATAGTTTACAAAATGAAGGTATCATCTATTTTAAAACAAAAATTAAGCGCATAGCTCATCACTTTTCAATTGATAGTAAGTTGTATTATGGTGTCATCTTTCCATGCCATTGTTGCCTTAGATTCGCTGCATTTGCCTTGCAAATTATAATTTCAAAATGTTTTGTTCTGAAAACGATGAATCTTAGTATTTACGCATCAGAATGACTAAAAATCATGGATTCTACATGCGAGCTACATGATTAATCGCGCAGTAAGCATGTATAACAAAAATTAAGAATTCGTTGCAGTTGTGCCCACCCGGACTAACAAGAACAATCAATACGCGGGGTATCAATATCAGTTATCTTTTATATATAAATAGCATTGAACTTACCATTTGATAATTTGTTATTTCTCAAGGCAAACACACATAGCACATTAGTTTTTATGGAAATATCTATACAACAATCAACCCACGCCAACAAAACTATCAAAGACCAAAACCCACGCCAACTAATGTTGCCATATACAAAAATATGTACTGAAATATGACTTCAATTTCCTTCTCTGTGAACATTGAAATTTAGTTGTAAACAAGTAATTAGTAAAAATCTTTATTTATTTTTCAAGTTCGAGCCAAACTGAAGGGAAATAAAATCACTCTTTTGCAAAAATTTCTTAATATTTCCTTCCAGAATTCATCCAATGAATGTAAATGCAAGGACATTAAAGACGCCTTTGTGTAAATGTAATTCCGTATGCCAAAGTACTGTGGCTATATTGTAGAAATGCATCTATTATAAAACTAGTTCACGCCCCTCTGCCTTCATAGGGACGGAATATCCAATATATAATAATTATCAATTGTTTAATCTGTGTATTTTATCTATGATCGTTGATCAATACTTAGACCATGAACCTATACCTAAACTGGACTGCTCACTATGTCAGTAAAAACGAGCCGAAAGAGAAGTCTGAGAGTAGTAGTGTGTCCTTTTCTAATAGTGTGTCCATAAAATATTACTGGATTAAAAACGATATAAATCAGATTTTTTCTGTATCTGGTTTTGATTGGGTATAAATAACGCAGAAACGGATTTATGCCATTATCACCTGCTATGCTATTTTTATTGTATTAAGCATTTGAATGTTGAAAGAATATTATGGTCTATATCACTTTAA
>LUGF01021578.1:178192-213229 GCA_001625245.1 Calycopis cecrops | reverse complement strand
ATATATATATATTAGTGATGTGCCGGATCTTTAAAATTGTAGATCCGCGGATACGGATACGGATATTTTGTGTCAAGATCCGCGGATACGGATCTTTATTTTCTAACTCAAGCCCTAACTAAATTATAAGCAAGGTATATTACGATTTACGATATATATACATTTAATTAGGATTTATTTTTAGTTTTCTCATAAGTTTAATGTCATAAAAATGTTCTTTTAATTGGTCTAATTTGATCTCATTAGAATTTAGTTATTTTTATAAAAGTGATTATAAGACTTTCTACAATATTGATCAGAATTTTTAAAGATAATAAGAAGAAAAGTACTCTTAATGATATTTAAGTTTTTTCATATCAATTTTTAATCATATCAATTGAAAACTAATAATATAAAAGATAGCCCCTATTTTACTCCCAGCCCCGGGCCCCGCCAGAGCTTAATCCGGCGCTTATCGACGCGGTTGTATGAACCTTTGTCTCTGTTCCTTTATTTACTAATGTGCATAAACTAGTAAAAAGATAGGATAAGATTGTATTGTAAAATTGTATTGTATGTGTTTAATGCTAATTGTGTGTAGGTATACAATAATAAAAATTTATAAGTATATTTATAATAATATATAATAATAATAAAATAATATTAAAAATAATTAAAAAAAAAACATCAACTCATTTATCATCCCGTCATTATCGAAGGAGGGTCCATTGGTGCGTTGTATCAAATCGCATAGCCCCACTGCTCTCGTCCTCCACACACCCTTCATAATTTTATTATAACCCCAGCTTATGAACATCATAATTACCATAAACTCTAAAGAACAAGCTGCGACTGAGTGTACCCAGAATGGAATTTCGAATGGAAAATTGCATACGAGTACACTCAACCTTAGCATATTAAACAAATCAATTAAAAAAAAAACCCTAATTCTACTTGTGACGTTACCCTATCTATGAATTACTACGTAGTGCCACAGTGAATGCTTGCATACAGCCGAATTGGGCCGGTACGACCGGGGAGGTACCTCTCACTTTCACGAGACCGGCGTGGAGTGACAGCTGCGCTGTCGCGTTTCGTGTGGTGTGTAAGTAGCCGGTGGTCCATGGAGATGGGAAGAGAAACGAGGGTAGCGCATATAGCGAGCTATGCGATGTCTATGGGCGTCGGTGATGAAGTGATGAAAATGGCTCCGATTGCTCGTTTGTCCCTCTATAACATGGAAAAAAAAACGAAAATACCAGCGTTTTTCAAACTATTAAGCGGACAAGGGAAGACGGGAATAAATAAGGTTTTAAATAGAAAGTTGATTGAGTATTTTGATCATTTTTATAGTGGACGATTATTGACACTTAAGCGGGAAGATTCGTACTAATCCGCCGGAAAGAACTTATCAGCCAACAGTTGGCTGATATTTTTTGACACGTATGGCGCGCATTTGACACTCCATCTAGACATTATATAATCAAAGCTTTTATTTTAATACTGTGAAATAGCCTGTTGGTCCTTACCAATATATATTGGTCGCCCTTGCGTCATATAGTGCAATCTTTATATTAAACTAGATATTTTGTAATCATTTTTGGAGTTTCAAGCCAGTTTTGGAGTAAAAAAATAGCTAGGGTTTTATGGTTTAGGATTGTCGATGTTTCTACCCATGAAAGATGCCGTTACCTTTATAGTTGTATATATACCCCGTACACCTTTGCGTGTTGGGGAGCTCGTGTGACTCTGTGATCTCCAGGGCTATGCCGGACAGGGCTACCCATACCGGACGGATTTAGGAGAGGAGTCCAGACTAAGAGCAGGTCAACTGGACGGGTCCTCCACCCGTCCTTCTGAATCCGCTAGAGAGATCCTGTTGGTTGCAGATCCGGAACCCTGTAGTTATAGCGGCTGAAGGCAGGGGTTTAATCGGTTTGCACTGAGTATCATATACACGTAATACACATATGTGCGTACGTAAATGTATTCCCCTGCGTTACCAAAAAGGGTTGTCGATGTTGGATTCGAGGGTACTTAGTATTGAATAAAACACTCGAGATATAACATTAATAATATATTTTACACGTAATATCACTCTAATATAATCAAAACTATGATATATCTTATTTATGTTAATCGACATCGCAGAAAAGGAGTTAGCAAATTTGGTACAACGTGTACTTAGTACACCAAGACCCGATCTTACAGTGTCCAAACAACATCTAACAATTATTTAAGTTCATCAAAAAATGAGAGTATTGATAGTAACATCACTTATATAATATTACCCGTGTGCTTTAAGATGAGACCAGGGGGGAGTCACTTTAAATAAGATTATTAAAACCCCTTTCCCCTATTCTTACGCAACATTCAATTTAATTTCCTCCTACTTCTATTAAATAGTAATTTGTACAAAAAGAGAAAAGACAAATAGTGAAAAAAGATAATTATTCAGCGTTTAAAATGGAACTTACACATAAACTTTGAAATATTACGTAAGAATAGGTTAGACCTCCTCTCCCCCAAAGTAAGGGTATGTAGAGAACCTCAGGAGCCTAACGCAATTAATGAATGAGCCTCATGTGTTACAACCCTTATTTTACAACCACGAAATATTGTGTGCACCTGGCCTCGATGACGTCACATCGTGAAGGATGAAAGTGGAAGCGAAAGGCGCATTGAAGCGAGATGCACATACACACACGTTACACTACGTCACCCCTTCAGGGCTCAACTAAACGCGAACGGGTGAAAGTCAAAGGGAAAATCATTAAATATATTTAATTAACATACATGTGCTCCCTAAACTAGGTGCACCCACCTTGTACAAAGAAATGAAGAGAAAATATCTAAATAAAGTTGCAATATCTAATCAATAACCAAACAAAAACATTCAATTTTTATTTATATAGATGCATTCATATTTCACACGGACAGTAAATATGAATAATTTATTAACGTTAACTTCATAGCTACAAAATAATTGCTTTGTCGATTACTTTTAGACCCCCTCAATATAATTAAACATGATTTTTAGTTACATTTTTTCTACCTGTCTATATTAATAGAGAAAAAGTTAATCTGATTCTATAAAAATGTTATGTTTGCAGGTCTACTTTATTACGTAGGCTTGTGTTTAGACACTATGGGACAGGTCCTAAAATAAAACAGAGTTCCGTAAGACTGAAGCTCAAGCAGTGTAGAAAGGTTCACTTACTCTAGACCATTTGATGGCTTATCACATTTAGAAACGTGTAAAGTCTCAAAGTGTTTATTATAAACAAATTTAGATTTATAAGTATTTATATAATTTAACTACAATTTAAAAAAGAAACTTTCTAATAAAGACTTTTACAGTAACTTGTGCCAGTATATAAAGTTTTATTTTATTACAATAATTAAAAATGTCTAATAATACATATACAACCTACAAATGAAGTACATCTATAATCTCCCGATATTGCTTGAGTGATTTCATTTTACATCTAATGAGCAAAAATGTTACACAAAAGTATGGGAATGTCTAATGTTATTTTTAATAAATCAAATAATTTCAGTCAGGAGTTGTAAATATCAGTCCCAAAGTTTATAATACAAAAAATACTTGATACAATATTAATTAATTAATACGTACTAGGACGGAGTCACCGATAGTAATTGTCTTACGGAACTCGGAAGGCACTTAATCAAAGGTTAGAAGTAAATATATGCGAAAAGATTTCGCAGATTGCTACGTACATATTATATATAATTTACATTAGGAAAAGGTATAGCAAAGTGTAAAATTTTGTAAAGAATTAAAATAGTTAAGTATATTCTTACAAAACATGTTATAATTATTTATTGATATGTCACTGTGTAGCAATTTGCAGTGCCGGATTAATCTAACACTGAGTTGCTTTGATTTGGACACACGCCCTGTTTTATACCCGGGACTTCTTCAATAGCAACGTGATAATACGACACTGTAAATTGACATAATTTAGACACTGATTTCGAATATACAATGTAATTAAATTCGAAATCAATATATGTAACTAATATATACATATATATTATAATTATTTTTTTGTAAATATTTTTGTGTTTGCATTTGCAGTAAATATATACTACTAATTTATATTATTTCATTTTAACATTACCTCATAGTATTTTATTGTTTTTCTTTTTCACGATACTTTCAATAAAAATACTTTGTAAGTTTATTAGTGTATTTTTTAATTTTACTTGAATATAATTTGATTAATTTTAAATAAAAAGAGTATGAAAAATAATCGAATAAGGTGAACTTTGCACTAAACTTCTTTTATTTAACTTTGACAACTCAACACATTTAATTTGTACTAACATAAAATCACCATATAAGTACTGCACAAATAATAATGCCATGCTTCATCATATTGAAACAGTAAGGGATGGATAAGTATCATTAGGTCTCTTAGAGGGTATATTCGATGGGGCTGAAAATTAGGCCGGCCTTTTTTGGTCACTGATGGGATACTAATGGATGTCAGACATGTCACTGTTTTCATTCAAAGGGCGTTATCAAATTGAAAATTATTATCATACCAAAATATATAAAAGCGGGTGACGGCGGCTTTAACAAATAAATAACCTACAAGGGTGTTATTGTATGTTTGTTTGCGGAAGCGCAGAAGAATTTTCGAGCATTTGGGTGTCTAAAGTGTCTAAAGTATTAATTTCTTACATCACTTTACAGAGAAAGAGTTCACATTTTTAAAAGTGCTCGAGTATTGATTCCCGATAAACAAGGAATTCATACATGTGTGATAGTACAATTTATCATAATTTCATTTTCTTTTTTAATTTTAACCCTGTATTTCCGACACTCCGTTCCATACCCTGATAGTGGGCGTATATTTTAACGCAACTTATATTTTCCTATAACTAATAGACAGTTGTGTCAACCCAATAGACAGGGCCACCATAGAACAATAGGATACCAAATTTGTGGAAGACATAATAGTTGGCTGACTATACAAAAATTGTCCATAGAATATGTAATCTATTACAAGTGGTGTACATGTAACATAGAGATTCTTATGAGATTAATAGGAATATAGGTACGTACTTAGGTCACGATACATCTGTATAGAGATTAGTGTATAAGACAGTAAAAACTCTTCCGAGTAAGTTAACATTGTTCGGAGCAATCTGCGTAAAACCTATATTTGTAGTAACGAAGTGGAGGGTGTCGTTCACATTTAATTACAAGGAAAATAGCTACGTAACATTTAGTGTTGTAAAATTATTTTGTAAGTCAATAGTTGTAACCGAGCCAGTTGGCTCTGAAAATAGTGTTGACTGAGGTCAAATACAAAGATATATGTTTTTCGCCAAAGTCGGCTAAAGAACTGTAGCTGCTACAAAGAATAGAGCCAGTTAAGTTGCCATATCAAAGAGTGTTCTAAATCACCACATTCAGCCTACTCCATAAATCCAGTAATATAAAGTTAAGTATAAAGTAGACATTGAGTATAATGTAGAGGTAGAGAACCTTTATGCTAATTGTATACAAATCAACTAAGGCAGTACAACAAATACTTCTACAACCATTTTTTATATATTAAAAAAACGGCCCAGGATACATTTGAAATATAATTAATAGTCACATGTTTTAGAAAAAATAGCCACCGGGTTTGAGTTCTCTACCTCACTATTAATAACTGCCTGACAACTAGTCTAGTACACAGATTAACAACTATGACATTTATATATTTGGCGCAACAAAGAGGTTCAATTACGAGATATAATTTTGTTCTCTCCCGTTGATATGTGAATTAGATATGGACATTTACAAAGGACGGCGCCCGAGCGCATCGGGAGATGGCCGAGATGTGTACTGGAAGTATCGTCGCTACTTACATATAAAGTTATGTTACGTATAGTTTGATATTGAAGTTTTGTGCCACGTATCAGGTCCGCTGGCTCAGCGCCGTGTAGCGGTGATCTACATATGGATAGTGGCCGCCGTGTAGCGCGCCTCGCCGCGTCTCCAACCCCATTGCGAAGGTCGGTACTGTAACAGATGAATAAGAATGAGCTAGCCACAGGTACAAGGTAGCTAGCGTCCGCCCGCAGCATCGCCCGCTTTTGCTCTACGGGTAAGAGGTAGTACCAAAGGTAAGAGATAGCGCCACGGGTAAGAGACAGTGACAAAGGTAAGAGATAGCGCCACGGGTAAGAGCTGGTGCCACAGGTAAGAGTACGAGGTAGTGGCACGCTGTAAGCATCCACCTTGTTTACAAATTGGCCGGCACGACTTGCTTACACGAAACTGGAGTAAAGTAACAACTGTGCTGTCGCGATTCGTGTGATGTGTAAGTAGCCGTGGCCCATGGGGGGAGAGGAGGTAGGAGGCCAGTGCATCCTCTACGCGGATGTCCATGGGTGTCGGCAGTCATAAAAATGGCCCCATCTGCTCGTTTGCTCCTTTACCTTTACAAAAAAAGAATATGATGATCAGGAGATATGTGCAGGCGTTGGATCAGGGCGTTGCAAATTATTAATACAACTTTAAACACTTCATCACAAAGATAAATAAACAACAGTAAAAAAAAAATAAGAAAACCAACACTTATGCACTCATTCACTCACTCATTCTTACTTTAGACAGTCTGTACTCATGTCTAAAATAAATCCGTAATTGGATGTTCGAATCATTACAACGATATCATTGTAACTAGATACGATCTGTGGATTTTGTGATTATGAATAACTCGTTTCCGGACTGATTTGTAAATCTAAATCATTCTCAAAATATAAAAAATTACGTCAAAATTGTTCCAGTCGTTTAGGAGTTCATTGAGACACACACGCACAAGATATGTATTTTCTTTTTTTTTTTTTTATGGTATAGGAGGGCAAACGAGCAGTTGCAGCCATTTTCATGACTACCGACGCCCATAGACATCTGCATAGACTACAGCCCCCCTTTCTCCTCCCACCTCCGTGGACCACCGGCTACTTACACACCGCACGAAACGCGACAGCACAGCTGTCACTTCACGCCGGTCTCGTGTAAGCGAGAGGTACCTCCCCGGTCGTGCCGGTCCAATTCGGCTGCATGCTTGGCACTACATCTTACTAAATGTATATATAAAGATATATACCCTGATAAGTATCTGTCCGCTGCGCGATAGCGGGTTCTTGAAGGCGTACAGCAGCCAGCCTCCGAAGCAGCATATAAGAGCGATGACCACGAAGGCTGTGATCGCACCTCCCACTGACGACCTCTGCGCCTCCGGGGTGGCCATGGGCGCGGTGATCGGAGATTCGGACTTCTTGACCTCTACCTCAGTATTCACTGTTGAAATTTTTTTTATGTATGTTATATATTTCACAACTTATGGACAGGACACGCATAAGGGCGACAGCACGCAGTCGGGAGCGTTTAAGTATTACGTAACGCAATTCTTGAAGACTTGAACCTCCCTCCCCCTCATGTAACGCGCCGTAACGTTGCTGTGTAGCCCCCCACTTTCCCGCCCAAAACGTTACGTAACACTCCACTCGGCATATTTTTACTTAAATTGATCAAAAAAGGTCTCATTAAATACTCAACTTAGGCGATTATTTTTCTAATAAAAAATTACTGTTACGTTGTTCGAAACCCCCCTCCCGCCCTGTAACGTATCGTAATATTTTAGAAGTCCCTTCTCCCACCCCCAAATTGCCTCACGTAATACTTGAACGTTCCCCACGCTACATTTTGCATCGGCGATTTTGCGACTGCATAGATGCTTCATCACGATTTAGCAACTCTCTGCGTTCAGTCGCGGTATCAGAATCGCGCGATTTAGCAACTGCTCCGATGCTAGATAGGTAACACTCGTAGTCGCTTTGCGACTAAATTGGCACGTTCGGCGTTTTTAAGTGTATGCCTCGGGAGCGTGTGGTAGTTGCATTCAGCGTTTAAAAAGCGACTGAATCGTCGATATAAATATAAATATATACAACAATTAACAATTTTTAATTAACTACAAATAACGAGTTTAAATATTTGATCGTCAATATTAATATCTAATACTAACGGTACATGTCGTTTTCTAATAAATTTAATATGTCCAGGGAAAGAGTTTGTAAACTGTCACTGCAGCTGGTGGCTGAAATTTGAACTTTTAACTGGCGTATTTGCTTTTGACGTTTATTTGTAAACACTAAAATATAATTCCAACATCAAATGTCAAAATGACATCATCATTGGTTAAAAGTATGTACGAAGTACGTGACACTTCATTTAAACCTTTTTTTACTATTATATATGAGACGATAGCTTGCTGTCATAGTAGAAAATAAAGACATAATTGTCACAAATATATTTTATTAGGATTAAATATTATATAACTAAGAACTGTAAATATTAACTTTAAATGTTGTTTCTCCTTACAGAGCAACGCAGTTTTTGTAATTTTTACTGATCAACCTATAAAGAAGCATTATAAGTATTTAATGCCTGAAATTAACAAATTAACATCTATCTATCATACATACATGTTCTGACGTCAGCGACGCGGTGGTCTTGGTTGTCGGTGGCGTACGCAGTTTTGGCGTCGCTGGGGAAATCCACATGAGGCATGGCCGGGCAAGCGGATTCGGTGGCTATGGTCACCTTGTCACAATCTAAAAACAATACATGTTTATACGGGGTTTTTTTAAACATAGCAGGACATTAGCTGGACATAAATTAGTAAGAGGTAGTGCCACGCTGCATGCTTGCATGCAGCCGAATTGGGCCGGCACGACCGGGGAGGTACCTCTCGCTTACACGAGACCGGCGTGAAGTGACAGCTGTGCTGTCACGTTTCGTGCGGTGGGAGGAGAAAGGGGGGCAGCGCATCTGTAGTCTATGCAGATGTCTATGGGCGTCGGTAGTCATGAAAATGGCTACAACTGCTCGTTTGCCCTCCTATACCATAAAAAAAAAATATAAGTCACCTCCTCAAGCAATAATAGAACAATATTAATTTATTATTCAAACTTACTTCTCACGAGCCAGTCTTGCTTATTGCGGTCAGTACCACTCGAGCACTTGCGTATTTGCTCGCACCAAGTGCACTGAAACAAGATATATAACGATTAGATTACCATAGAGGGTATATAATAATAATTAATCAATAATATTAAAATATAACAAGACGTGAGCTCATGCTATCTCGCACGCGATATCTGTGCTGCATACATTTTGACAGCTAACGCTGGGCTAAGCAACTGGCGAATGCCAATACAGCCAGCTCTCGTTTGACCAATGGCAAACGGTGCAAAAATATGGCCAGCCAATCACCAGGCAGGTGATTGGCTGAAATATTTTGCACCTTTCAATAAAATGTATTCTGCGTTGTACATCGGTGTAACTTATTTCTGTGGCACTATTATACTTACATTGAATTCAGTCTCGTGGTTGACGCAGGACTGACAAGTGCTGTACTGTAGGCACGTGGGAAGGGCCGTCAGGCGGAGTATGGTGTGGTTGGCGATCTCGTAATCTTTGAACGACACCCGGTGATACTCGTATATAGTCTTGCGCCTTACGTCTGTCAAAAGGATTTCACTTAAGAACAACAGAATATAAGATGTAACCAAATCAAAAGTTTTTTTTTAAATTGGCCACCAAAATCAGCAAACAAATTTGTACAAACTCAAATAAATGTTTATATGTACATAATAAGATAGCCTTTAAATTAAATTGGACGGCAAAATTCCGCAAGCATTAGATAAAAATGATTTATATAACTAAATAAATGATACAAAAAAACGCGCTTGTGTGTATGTTAAAATATATTAAAAAAAAATAAGAGCTCGTAAATTAAGTACGACGGCAAATCGAGAATTGACAAAAATTCAGTAGGTAGGTAACATAACTATAACAGGTTATACTTTAACTTGTGTAATTTACACACATTTCGAAAAAGTAGCCGAATGATACGAATAGTGTTTGTCACTCATTTTTGAATCATCTGAAAAAAATATGTCAAAATGAACTTAAATTTTTTAAAATCAATAAGTTTCCTGACTCAAGACTGGAGTGTAGAGATATGATCTTTACTTTCCATACTCCAGACATCACTTTATTGTATTTAATATGCAATTTTACTCTTTCATTATGAAAAACAATATGTTGTTTCTTACATAGAACAAAAAATATTTTGTTAAGAATAATAAATTCGCTGTTGTTAAGTAGAATACATGTGTTTATGTTTTTATCGCGGGTCGTACTATCTCTAACTGCTTATTATTCATATGAGAGCGACAGCTCACACGCTGCTTTTAGCATTCGCGAGCGACGATTTTGCTGCATAGATGCTGCTTCACGATTTAGCGATTCTCTGCGTTCAGTCGCGGTATCGGAATCGCGCGATTTAGCGACTGCTCCGCTGCTCGATACGTAACACTCGCAGTCGCTTAGCGGCTAAATCGCTGCGTTCGGCGTTTTTAAGTGCGCGCTGGGGAGCGTCGTGTGACTGGTCACTGCATTCTTCCGCTTTGGCTTCCAAAAAGCGACTAAATCATTGATCGCCGATGCTAAAAGTATCCTGTGTGCTGTCACCCTTAGACCTCTGGTGTCTGATCACTTTACATCAGGTGGTCCAACTGTTAGCTTCGTATGCTATAAAAATGTCAAACTTATATACTATATATGAATGTCAAACTTACAAAACAGAATTTTGTCCTTCAAATAGGCGTCACTGATGCCGACTTTGACGGGATGCTCCTCGTCCTGTATTGACTGCACGGCTATGGGTATATCCTTATACGCGAACACTATGTCTCCGTTCTTGTACAGAGTCACTGCGAAGGTGAATGTCTTCTTCGGCGCCTCTTGTAGCGTCGCGTTCTCCCAGAAAACGGTGAACTTCTCGCCTAATTGTACATTGAAAATTAATTAATTGGCCCATGGAGGTGGGGAGGAGAAAGAGCATCTGTGCTGTTGTCTATGGGCGCCGGTAGTAATGAAAACGGCTCCGACTGCTCGTTTGTCCCAATAAAAAAAAATAATTTAATTTATTTGATCCACGACTAGGGTGAGGTGGCGGGGAGCCGCTGGATGCAAGTAGCTTGTGAGCGTGACCTTTGGCGCTCTATGGGGGAGGCCTGTGTGAAGCAGTGGACGTCCTCCGGTTGATGAAGATGAAATCATTTATGGACAAAATGGAATAAATAATGAATAAATAAATTGTTTAAGATGCTAGGGGATCGATTCGATTCGTTCCTGACACAAGCCAATTTCCAGACCCCGGACAGTTAGAAATTGAAAAATCCTAATAACACTTTAGTCCGACTCGGGATTCGAATGCGGGACCTCTTGTGGTTGAACATGCTAGTGAAAGGGGGCCGTCCTAGGCAGATTACAATTTTTGATCACGAGGCAGACTACAATGTTGTAGTAGTAGTATCTCACTGAATGCATCTAGCCGAATTGGGTCAGCACGACCGGGGAGGTACCTCTCGCTTACACGAGACCGGCGTAGAGTGACAGCTGTGCTGTCGCGTTTCGTGCGGTGTGTAAGTAGCCGGTGGACCATGGAGGTGAGAGCAGAAAGGAGAGCAACGCATCTGCTTATCTCTATGGTCGTCGGTAGTCATGAAAATGGCTTCGACTGCTTTGGTCCCCTTTATCATAAAAGAAGTAACTACAATGTAGCGGACATTGTATCTACTTGTTATTGTGGGGTCGTCAACTCACCGTCGTCGTACATCTTGACCACGCTGTCGTTGGATATTGTCGTGTCGAAGTTGGCCATCAGCGGGGATATGTACTGCGTGGCCGCGAGCCAGTTGTGCACCAGGTCTCCCGTGTACAGGAACCCGCCGGTCGCGACCGTTATGTTGCGCACGTCGTGGCCGTAGAACGGGAAGTCGAAACTCAATTTGAAGGTCTGCTGAAATATATTAGCAGCGTAAGTGTGTGTACGTGCAAAAACGTGCACGTGTATAATCGCACTCACACATATGTGTGAGTGCGATTACAAAATCTTTTATCTACACTAATGTTGTAACATTCTACTTATGTTTTCAATACTTGACTTATAATAATTACTGTTATAGCTCAGACAACAAAAAACTTAATTTAAGCAATTTGGCATGATGTTATAATATCCAAATCGATATCGTAAAATCTCATTATAACATTGTGCTGGTGTGGTGGTGTTATGTCAAAATCCTTAACAGCGCACGCTCGCTCCTGATTGGCTCTGCGCGTGCTGCAGCTGCGCTCTCATTGGTTAGATTTTAATGGCGACAAGTTCACTGTGACGACAATACACGTAGGCGTGAATTTAATGTTTCGCAATGTTTGATCAGTTGATTAATTGCATTAGTGAAGATAAAGTAGTGTATGCAACTTCATATAACACGGGTATTAAAACACTCGTGACTATTATGAAACTCGCGTTCGCTTGTTTCATAAAAACACTCGAGTTTTAATACCCTTCATTATACGACAGTTGCATAAACTACTATTATTGTCTCATTTTGAATAGCCCCAGCTAATTCTAAAACTTAAGAATTGTTATCAAGTCATCAACTACAAGTCTAACTGAGCTAATGTAGACGATTTGGCATATCGTAGACTGTAAAAACTTTGCCTAAAGTTTTAAGTGGGGTCTCCCCCACTACATAATTAGCGTAAGGCAACAGCTGCAGATAGTAAATCGGCTATGGTCTCATTTCGGAGAGCTCCAGCTTCTTCGTCTTCTTCTCGAGTCAGTAATTGTTCAGCCTATCAACTTTTACGCGCCCAGTACTGTGCCACAACTGTAGCAGCATCATTGTAATGTGCAGAAAAATAAAAAGGAGTAAAAGTCCTACAAAAAATTGTTGAAAAAACGCGAAATTTCTCAGGAGACCCACAAGTAAATAATAAAGCCAAGGACATTTTTATAATGATACCGCATATCCATTCTGCGCGATGTTTGAAAATTGTGCCGCTGTGCATGTACATCACAGTTCGTAAAGTCATCTCTATAATGACAATTGCCAATTGTGCATCACATATACACATACAGTGCATAAGTGTGCGCTCAGACACAAATGTAATCTCAATTCGCTTATTCTCCTATTCGGATGATACAGCTGTCCGACACGACGGAGAGAAACCATTCGCAGGACAGACGGCTAAACATATTCAGAGCAGGAACATATTCGAAATTGAAACAATCCTAATAAGCCACCGACACTACGGCTGACGTTACTAGTCCACTAGGTTCTTAATAGGAAACAGAAACTGAAAGAGACAGCGTTGCGCTATGATTAGGTACGCAAATCACCGGAATTTAAATGCCTCAGTTTCTACACGTAAGGGTCAATTCACACCAAAAGCGCGGCGAAGGGCAGCGAAGCGGAGCGCAATTTGTGTCATATAAATTTCAACTCTATTTTCATTACTATAGTTTATGTTTATATTATCGAATTCTCGCGACTTCTGGAGCATTCCAGCGACTTCTCGCGCATTCCAGCGACTTCACGGGAATCCGCGCGTCTCGTTCGAGTTTCTCATGCGATATTAAGTACTATAGTAATTGTTATAAAGTTGAAATTCATATGAAACATAAACTGCGCTCCGCTTCGCTGCCCTTCGCCGCGCTTTTGGTGTGAATTGACCCTAAGTGTGACTTTTACGTCGTGAATGTACCTATGAATAAATCATAGAATACAAAGCCACCATCGTGATGAAGTATAGTTATTTCCTAGCCTGATAAGAAATAGACTCAGTGATGAGGAACACTGGAGAAGAAGATATCAATAAAAGCAAAGAAATTACATAGTGACATGCGTATAGACCAGCGGTCGGCAACCTTTTGCGGTAAAATAAACTATAGGTGGGCCACACTTGTGATAATAACACTAGAAGCCCAATAAAGTATAACTCATTGGTCCAAATACATTCACGGGCCGCAAGAAAGACGATGGCGGGCCGCAAGCGGGCTGCGAGTTGCCGACCGCTGTTCTAGACTATCAAGCCCACTAGTGGCGGTAACCTACCCTTTTAGTCAACGTATTTATCTGTCATTATTTATATTTTACCAGTTTGTAATCTAAATTTAACATACATCTATATTCCGATTCATGTCCGGTCCCTTTTTTATAGTACATATAAGGCAGACGAGTGTTCGAAGTCAATTTCATGGCTACCGAGGCCCATAGACATCCGCTTATCCGAAGATGCGCTGCCCTATATCACAATCTCTCTTTGACGAGTATTTATAGGGCCAGTGCCATCTTATATTATAGCAGAATTAGACCGGCATGTACTAAGACATACAGGGTTAGTTTTTAGTCACATGCCAATATTTAAAATAAGGAAGTAAACATCATTCCAAGGGCGTGTTTTAAATTTTAACGTCTATTTGTAATATTATGTTAAATAAAAATCTATTTGAAATTGTCCTTAAAAATACAGAGATCGTGGTTCATAGGCGAAATGTATCGACTTTAAAGTCAGTGACGCCAGCCGAGCGGCACTCGCAAATTATATGCCACGGTGACCAAGAATGGTAAGACATGGGACAAAGTAATTTTAACTAATTATTTTTTTATTTCATAAATGGAATGTATTATTGATTCTGAACCAAACCTGAAAATTTGGCCGGTGACCAAAAAATAACCCTGTATGTCGCTGAGGATAATATTTTTTTGTAGTATTTGACACACGTTTACAACGGGTGATCCGATTATTCGTTTACCAACAGAGTTCTAGGTACAGATATTACAATAATTAAAATTGTAGTTAAACAACATTTCATATGATGATATTACATAGATAAGCTTATTGTTACAACGTTCATCTTATCTCTTATTTTTATCTAATATCTAGATCTTATAACGCCGATAGAACTATAACCCAAAATACCATTATAGAAAATACAATCTATTACATATCTATAGAACTTATAAAAACAGACATTCTAACACCACAAGAATACAGAAAACAATAAAAACGAAATTATTCGTAAGCAAAGAGAACAAAAAGCAAATTTCTAAAGCAATTTTTTTTAGGCCGGCCTTTTCCTAATTGTTGTAGTGTTATAATATCCTATATTAGCTATGCCCTATATCAGGGTAGGCGAACCTATACGCATATACTTGCCAATTTTAAGAAAAAAATGTTTACAACAAATAATCTTGACTTTGTGATAACTGGAAATATAATAATAAAAAAATGGAATAACAAAACGTGACAAACATGTTGTCCCGTGCCATTGGTTCGCCATCCCTGCCCCATATCATTCCCTTTTAATGGGCTAACCAACAATAAAAGCATTTTTTAATCTAAAGCATTCGTTTTACAGAACCTCTTGTAGCCTCGGTTACCGATATATTTTTGTTAATGTCATGTTTATTTTCTAAAATTAGATTGTCTATTTTCAATCTTTCGCAATATTAAATTTTAGTTTTATTACTGCTTTTAGTTAATTTTTATTTTATTTTTGTACCTTCGTGGCGTTGTGTTGTTAACGAGGCAGACACTGCTGAAAAATATATGCCCGAAAGAAAATAAAACATGAGAGAAGAAACAAAGTACACAAATTAAATAAATCAAAGCAAATGTCAAAAGTTAGTAAAGCGTCATGTAATAATGTTTACACTATATTTTGATAAACATGCAGCTCTCGTCTATTATTCGCATACATTTGCCCTACGAGTCCACTAAAATAAAACGAAACACGTCAAATTTAATTATTTCTTCATACCTTGAGATAACCGCTTTCCTAGCAGCAAAAACACGGGAAATGCATAGACCTTTTTTATTATACCATACACAATTACTAAATGATCATTATTTGAAGTAATCCAATAGGCAGTTTTGTATATAACATGCCATAAAAATATATTAACAGTTGTTTGGTATTCAAAGGGGAAATATTTCCATGAATGTCAACACAAAATCTTATGCCTAAAGTATTTGTGTATTTCGCATATAAGTATATAATATGATATAAGTGTTTTTTTAAACTATACTTACACTTGCACGCCGATGAGAGTTGCTCAAAATTTCGTGTGGTTCTGCCTTTGTCGAGCTAATGTTATTCCAGTATTCATGGAAATACGACACGTTGCCAATGAACGAGCTCTTGTAGAAGTCGTGATGGTCCTAAAATGCCAAGTATATATAATTTTAGTTAAATAAACATCCTATTATATATTATATTAGAAATGCGAAAGTTTGTACGTTTGTTTGTTCCTTCACGCAAAAACTGTTCAACCGATTTTCATGAAATTTGGCAGACACATAGAGGGTACCTTGGATTAACATAGAGGATAGTTTTTATAAAGAAAAAATGAAACGGGTGAAACGAAAAAAACGGGTGAAACTGCGGGGCGCAGCTATTCGTTTATAAATGAAGCTGAGTGATTGGGTCGCAAAATTGCCGTGTGTCAGCTGTAAAAATACCACAAGTATCAGAATAATATTAATTGTTTCGTTGTGGGATTGTTTATGTGCATCATTCCATTCACTTTGATCATCATTCCACTTCAATACTTTATTAAATATCGTATAACATAATACCTAATCTGAGTACCTGATCTTCGGTATTTGTAGCAGACAAAGGGAATATATTTCGAACTTTGAATAATTTGTTAACACTATAAATAATTGAAGAAAAACGAGATGGTACATTTAGATTTTATTCAAGTTGTCAAGTGCTCATATTTGGCTCTCGTGCATGAGCTCCGTAGTTTCGTTCATATCAACTGCTATCAATTTTTTTTTAATTCTTTTTTATTGTCTTTTGTGTTGTGTCCAAGTAAATATTTCTTTCTTTCTTTCTATCTAAATCCTAATGACTGCATGTACTATGTAATATTTCATTCACTATCGTCAACAACCCGTCGCTAGTTCTCATCTAGGTATATTCAGGGTTGATAAGAGCGAGAGGCATTGAATGAAACCACATATACTATAAGTGCCTAGTTAATCCGAAACTATTAAAAAAAAAGTTTACGACAAGTATACGAAAATACTTTTTTCAAATAAGTTAAATAGCGAAAAATTGTTATCACTCTTTGTACCGGGCTGCTACAGCGAGCACGGGTTGAATGACCCTATGTCCATAGTCAGCGATCAGCTGCGATACAGTGTAGGAAGTGAGAAAAACCTTTAAAAATTCCTGTGGCTAAACTTTTGTTTCGATTGATTTGTACATAGTTGTGTAGCCTGGATATGATACACTAAATATGTGGTTTCATTTAATGCCTCTCGCTTGTATCAACGTTGTATGCATCTTGTAGTCTCAATCATATCATCATATCTCACGCGAGCCTGTACAGTGTAGTGTCCCTCATTTGTGCATGACTGTGTCACATTATCGTTATCATCATCCAGCCTACCACCTAGTCAGGGATCCATATTCTGTGAAGTATCATTAGTTATTAGTAGAGACCGGCGTATATTATGCAACATAAGCTCATTATATGCATGAAAAGGAATATGCAATATAAGTAACATACATAATTATATGTTATCGGAGCCATATAATTTTATTTTCTAAACTCAGTTCAGTTTTATATTAAGTAAACTTTCAATTGAGTTAGACTGGGTACAATAGCATGATTTAAAAGGTTTGTAAACGTACATTTTTATAATAATGAAGTACCTATTGTTCTTTAGATTTAGAGGTTTGATGTTATGAGTTGACTTAGTTAATTGAAAATATTTTTAAAAGCGGGAACGAAAAATCAAATTCTGTCATTAATTATTGTTTACTTAGGTTATTGTTAAAAATATTTTATTTTGAGTTTGTGATCTAATCACGATGTCAATAACTTTTGTAACGTAAATATTATTCGTCAGCATTTGTTATTTTATTTTTATTGATATATAAATAATTCCAAACTGGTAGTTTCAAGCATCTAATGGCATTCAAGTTAACAATAATAATCTGTCCTTTTCATTTTATTACTACTTCTAAACAAATTTGCTGCGTGCACTGAGATTAAAAGCCATAAATTTGAGTCATTTAATTGCTTTATAACCAGAGCTCTTAGGCTAAATATGCTAGTAACGCTGAAAATGGCTTAAATATGCAAATGCATATAATCCGGTCTCTAGCTTATCATCATGATATGTCCCTGTCTACTGTCCTGTTATTCTCAAACAATATCATCAACCTACCGCACAAAACAATCTATCTACCGCTTGAATGTGTGTATGTGATATGCAATGTCATTTACTGTCATAATCGCTTGCTCAAATGCACATGCACTATTTAGTGTGAGTACTTACGTATGTCAGATTAGCTATGTTTTGTTCCGCTTTGATTGTTTCGGGAGTTTCTTTGAAAACGTTGGTAATATCTGAAACAATGAAAGTCACAATATACATATTTTATACCTGGCCAATTAGTATAATAACAATCGATTATTTACAAGCGATTATATACAGAAATTTTAACTTTATAGCGTTATATTAGAAAATTACCTATAAAATTGTTCATATTAGATTCCTTTTAGACAGTTTTAAAAACCGTCGCAACTTCTTGATATCTACTATCGCTAATAAACATCCGCACAAGCAGAAGTTATGCGTTGTCCTCTCTTAGTGCCAAAGCTCATGGCGCGTTGCGGCGCTGCCGCGACGTTGCCGCGTCGCGTCTCATACAAATATCTGTGGCAGGGCACACGATGCGTTGCGGCGCCGCACCGCGCTGTCAACCGCCGAGACGAGGCGGGAGGGGTAAATAATATTTTTGCGACGCGGCTGCGGCGCCGCGGCGGCGAAACCCCGCTCGCTTTTAACGTCACTTGCGTCACAAGGGAGGTACACACGCTTGATCGTCAATGTTTTTTGTTTTCCATTGTTTTATTACATTTCAGTTTATTTTGATACCGGCGTAAAAAAAATGAGTGCCAATAAAGGAAATATTATTTATATGGACTACCTTATTGCATTAGTGCAAGAAAGGGAAATTTTATGGGATAAGTCCAAAGATAAATAAAAATTTTAAATTAAAAGCATGGCAGAAAATTGCGAAAATTTATTTCCAGACTATGATAATTTTCTATCTGACAATAAGAATAAAATTGGTGCCTATGTAATCTACATAATATATAAAAATTACATTACATTACATCTATGCGGATGTCTATGGGCTTTGGTAGTCGCAAAATATTATTCACCCCTTGCCGCCTCGTCTCGGCGGTTGACATCAACTCATTATATTCTTGGAAAAAAAGCTGTCCATCAATCTTCCTTAAAGCAATAAAGGAACTGATCCAGTATTGTCGTATGCTTCTACGTCGTTTTCGGCGATGGCGTAATAATAGGAGCGATAACAGACGTCTTCTACGATCCATTTTTACAACAGACTAACCTACGCTAGAGTTGCCTATCGATAGACGACTATCGCTAAATTATCGATAGACTATCTATAGCAGCTGATGTCATATAAATAGTATCGACCAGGCCAGCGCAGTGGTAGAGGGCACTGGTATTATATGTATTTATATAATAAAAATCCTTAATATATAAAACTTCTTAAATTTATAAATCAATAAATGTATAGTCTTTGTCTAGTAGGTACCCCTAGCCCGTAAATAAGTCCATAGATATTATTATTGTTAATATTATCACGTAAAAGCAAGAAGTAGTGCCACACTGCATGCATGCATGTAGCCGAATTGGGCCAGTACGCCCGGGGAGGTACCTCTCGCTTAAATGAAACCGACGTAAAGTGACAGCTGTCTGTCGCGTTTCGTACAATGTGTAAGTAGCCGGTGGCCTATGGAGGGAGGAGGAGGAAGGGGGGCAACGCATCTGTATATCGTCTATGCGGATGTCTATGGTCGTCAGTTGTCATGAAAATGGCTCCAATTTCTCGTTTGCCCCCTTATGCTGTTAAAAAAAATCTATACTATTATAATGTCTGTCTATATATTATAATTTGGCTTTCGTACTAAGGACTCAGTTTTTGCTTACGATTTGTGATTGATCATTGCATTACAGTTACAGAGCTCGTAAATGAGATGCATGTTTGCATACTCGATCGAGGTGTACGTATGGCGTGGCATTTTTTTTTAACAGTACGTGGTAGCGTAAGAGTATTAAATAATATCACTAAATGTCAGCAAAATGTAAGCAAAAACTGAGTCCGTAGTACGAAAGCCAAATTCACTTTTTAAATAAACCAAACACGAGGAGGTACAGAGAGGTATGCGCAAGAGACGATTGTCTAAAGAACACTAACTGGGTACTTAAACTGATTTACTTACATAAGAAATAAATTGCATTACCCATTTCTGTTGCACAAGCAGTGTTTACCCCAAAATGCTGTGTCATTATCTAAAGATAACCCTTAAGTCTTAACTCTTGATTGGGATATACGACAATAAGTCGTGGTAACAAGGTCATTATCTAAATGGCTGATTGACTTATCAACAGGGACTACCTGCTCTTACGCATTCAACAAAGGATCAACCCGTAATACCTAGATAAGTAGGCCTTTGTATTATGTTCCTTTGATTACTGAAGCAAGAAATTATGGTCAACGAGAACTTGAATTGATATTTTTTAAAGATATCGGCATAAATGTAACATGTATTATACCTTTTTAGAATCTGCAATAACTATGCATGTTTTTAAAGCAATGGGCAAGCTTACTATCATAGATTTTTTTTTGCCAAGTGACATACAAAGTTAGGAAATCAAATATTCAAAGATTTATTGTTATCATATTTTTTATTTTATTTTTTAAATTTTGATGCAATCTAAGAAAATCTCTGTATTGTTATCAATGAAATAGTTATTTAGCTGCATAATAAAAAAAACAAAATACAAAAATTTCAAAATTTGTGACTACTATAGCAAAATTAGTGAGTAAGAGTCGCTTTATTTTGGAAAAATGTTATTTATCCCACTTTTTTTTTAAATTCAAATCAAAAAAAAAATAAAAATACTTTTTTCAAATAGCCCACAAGGGGGGGCATCGACCAGTTCCGGTATATCTATTTTTTACGCCACACCCTGTATATCCAAACTATTAAGAGGTCTTCAATATTCTTAAGTTTTAATTTTTTTTTGGATTTGCCTAACACTACAGGTTTTACTATAACTTACGGAAACATTATAGGATCACCTTGTACGTCTGTCAAAACACTTTCTCGTAATGCGTGAAAGGATCACATACGTAAAGTTCATCGTTCCCTAATATAAACTAAGTAAAGTTCTAATCTTGTATTTACGAAATCTGATGCGTATATTTGTAAATTACGAATCGTACTCGTGTATATTTGTAAATAACGAATCGTAATGGTGTATATTTGTATACATTGTACGCAAGGTACAAAGTATCATATAGTTACGTGTCCGTAAAATAAACTTTATCTGTTACCAAGTTGGAATGAAACTGGAACCACTTCATACTCCTACTTTTGCTATTCTGATCGTCTTATTTGCGGGTTATAACTATCTTGGGAAAGGGTAGTACTCGCCCAGAACTTAGTATGATTTTACACACTTCAGGGGTTGGAAACATTTTCAAAAATAAAATATGGTTTATATTGCTAAAGCAAAGGAGTACATCTTTTTTGGCCCACTAACTCAGTAATGATAATAATTAATCATATGACTTCTATAAAAAGTAAAGATTTTTTTTAAATTATATCAGACAAAATATTGTATTAAAGTGTAACAGGAATGTTTTAAATCTTAGTAACAAATTGATGTGATAATTGGATATTTTAGGTGTTATGTTGTTGCCTGTTACGGTCAAAATCAGTCATAAAAGCCAGTAGAAACTAACTATTCAGATTTGTATTTTTTTTATAGTATAAGGGCATAGCAATCGGAGCCATTTTTATGTGTACCTACGCCCATAGAAATTCCCATAGAGATTATACAGATGCGATGCCCTCCTTCCACCTCCTCCATCCATAGGCTACCGGTTACATATACACTACATGAAACGCGACAACACAGGTGTCACTTTACGCCGGTTTAGTGTAAGCTAGAGGTAGGAGCTAGGTCCCCTGCCCTACGGTCCAATTCATGTACTGTACGCAGCATATGCATGTACGCAGCGTGGCACGTGTGCCTCTTACTAAATATAGTGTTAGTAGTGTTTATGTTTATGTGAATAAATCTGGTAATCAGGGATATTTTGAAATTGTATAAATAATCTATCATGAATTTGAATTTTATAGAAAACATAGAAAAGAACTGTCTACAGTAACACAAAACACACAATTCATCAATAAGCCACAAAAATGTTGACAACATCTGACAGAAACAAGACTCTTACCTTCCATTTCCGTTATTACACATGGAAAGTCACTTGTATACATCATAATCAAATCAAAATCATCAAAAGTTAAGTTTTACGTTTGGTTTCGGGTGACTAAACATAAAACACGTGGAAATAGAAAAAAAAACCGGCCAAGTGCGAGTCAGACTCGCACACCGAGGGTTCCGTAGGAACGGGAGGTATGAGCAAAAGTAATAGACGTTGAGAAAATTACACTTCCTTGCGACAAACTTATATATGCAGGTGCTTGAATACTTTTAGTATGAAACGAACTACATGCATAAGTTGGTAATGATTTTTCCAGTGATATAAATTTTATTTACCAATTTTTAGATTTATTCCTATATGTATACTGCAAGGTCTTACTTCTTGCCAAATTTCAGAATTCTAGCTCAACGGGAAGTACCCTATAGGTTTTCGAAAAAGTGCGTTTTCATACAAAATTTGTGCATAAATGGCTATAACTTTTTATTGCGTTAACTTAGAAGTGTGATTTTTTCAAGGCATCAAGACGTAACTGACCTCCGTATTTGACAAAGATTTCAGCTTAATCCCTTTAAGCGTTTTAGAGAAAAAGGTCTTGACAGACGTACAGACGGACAACAAAGCGATCCTATAAGGGTTCCGTTTTTTCTCTTTGAGATACGGAACCCTAAAAACGATAAGTTGCAATTAATGGCTGTTAGTACCGCCGAAATCCCGGGTGTTAGGCGCCACAGTGGAGCCATGAAATACTTCTTCACCGCCAGGAACAAATGTTTGTCCAAGAGAGCTCCGCACTGAATCGGTTAAGTAAAGGTGACCACTGTCGAAAATGGGGACATGAGTAGAAACGATGAGAAAATATTAGGGCCAAACTAGCCTAAATGGTGCTACAGTTTTCTCAATAAACTTAATAAATCTCAAATGTTCCGCTAACACGCTTAAACATAAATATTTCGGTTGAATGTATGGTGTAAAGATTTTTGTTGTACGTTATGTACTGAAACTGAATTCCATTTTTTTATTTTGATTGAATTGAATTTATTGAATTGATTTTATCCTTACCAATCTTTGTGTTGAGACTTGAGAACGACCTCAGATTATCTTAGTACCTAATACAAGATAAATACAATTTTTTCCTGTATCACCGGGCCTGTCTAGACTTATAATTGCTATTTTATGTTGTGACTGTTTAGTATTTATGTAGCGCGTTCAGTAAATTGTAGGGAAGCTAACAATACAATGTAAGATGCTTTATCTATTGCGTATACCGTCCTGTAGCAGGGTTTCTCAACCTTTTTGAAGTTCGCGCCTCCTTAACGACTTGCAAAAAAATTCATGCCTCCCCTAATAAAATATAGTTATTCTTTGAGTCTAGTAATTTATTTTTCCTTTACATATTAATTATCAAATGCTTCCCGCCTCCCCTGCAAACTGGCCGCGACCCTCAAGGGGGGCACGCCCCACTGGTTGAGAACCTTCTAGACTTGTTATTACTGAATTACTTTCCATAACATATTAGGTAAAGTCTAATTATTTCAGTTATCGCAATAAAAAGTTCAATTCTGTAAAACCGCAACGAGTTTAGTCAGAAGAAATGAGGAGTAAATACAATTTTCCGGTACAAATTGGAAACAGTACAAATTGCATGACTTGCTTATTTGGTATGTGGAAATACCGATGGTCCTACAGTGGGCAATTGCTCACTTTGCCCAACCGCACTCTATGGCCACATTATGCAGAATCACAGACGTACAACAATCAATAAGCGACATCCTATGAGAGTTCCGTTTTACTTTTTTGGTAGGAGGACTAGGAAACCCAAAAAAATTAACAACTTTAAACCTAGTCGCGTCAGATTTTTTATATTAATAGATATTGTAAATATTACTTACCATTGTTGGTTGCATGGTCGTTGGGGTCAATAATAGTAGAGTTGTTTACGTTCACACGCAATATTCCGGAACCGTTCACTCCCAGCAGATGTTGATTCACTACAAGAGCTGGTGACAACCAAGTTATTAAGTTAGGCAACTTCATACACACGTTAAAATTTTAGTACGATTCAAGCTCTTCGCGTGGAGTCCCGTGTGGCCCTCGCAAGTTGCATGCACAATTCGAAAAGAAAGTGTTGGCTGCAGCGCCAGATTCAGGTGGGGCTTAGGGGAGGCTACAGCGACTGGCCCCGTAAGGAAGACCTTGCGGTTCTAGTCGCATCAGCCCCATAGGGCCTACAGATAATTTTTGTACCCATAAACGGTGGCCCACTTTCTCAACTCCAAGGTCTTAAAGCCCCAGGTCCCGCCATTGCTTAATCTGGCTCTGTTTGACCGATTTGACTATTTTTTTTCTACCTCTACCCAAATTATCTACTATGACAAAAGTGGAATTATCTGCCAGAGAGTAGATTCACCAGACAGATTAAGAATTGTCATCATTCTATGATGACATCGTAAAAAATGTTCATTTTGTCGCAATGTTGCTTGCCACACATAATTATTATGTTTATATCTTAATCTTTATTACTCGAATGATAAGAGTTACTTGTGGTACCAGTTGCCACTGATTATGCCGTTTCCCTGCATATATAGTATTAAGTGACAAGATATTTTTAGGTGATTATAGAACGTGGCCATCTTGTTTTCTTCTTTCGATATTACAATGATAAATAATCGTATTCCTGTGGGTTTATCTCAAAGTTAGATTTTTGTAGACAACACAGGCGATGTCATAACTTCTTATTACTAAATTTCCCTTAATAAATAGCGTCAATAATGAAGACTCTGGACATTATGATAATCTATAGTATATTTCGCAAAAAACAACAACTTACGGTCAATTATCAACTAATTTCTCCATTAGTGATATTGCTGATCGCCACGTCAGAATGGCTGATTTAAGGACATTCGAGAAATAAGTTATTTATAGCATTGAGGAAAAATCAATAAAATAACTGACGAACTTGAAAAATGTTACTGGTTGTTTGTTATTTATCAATGCCATAATGCGTTATTGTACATATAATTCTAGTATATATGATCGTTATTGTCTTCTCAAAGATAATAAACAGTTATTTATTTACATGCTATATGTAGAATTAAAACACTCATAATCATGGTGAAGTAAGTCATTCTCAATTGTCATAGTTAAAACTATCAAGCGCTTAGAAATGCTGTCGGAACCGCGTATTGTACTCACCATCGTTTGCTGATATAGGATCGCTCACTTTGGGCATAATACTGGGGGGATCCACGTGCAATAAGCTCGATCGGTTGCCGGTCAATACGTGTTGCTGCGCCTCTGCTGGTGCTTCTGTAAAAGTAAGGCACAATTTACATTACATACGTTCACTAAACCCCATTCCTTGTCTGTAATATTCTGCAAATGTTTTCCCACAAATGTTGTATAGTCCCCGCAGATAGATTAGGCGATGGTTTTGATAGACTTTTAATCAGTATGAGGCAGAGGGCACACATCGACGATCAGTATTTTATACTGAATGAAGCAGAACTGTGTGTGCTGAAATGGTTGGGCATCCCGACCGATTATAGTCTGAACAATACAAGCCAATAAAAACTTTGTTGTCCTTGGATGCTCTTAAAGTTAACAACAATGATAACTACTTGGTGTCTCAAATATATTAGCGATCGATGACGTTTACAATGACCCTCCGATTGTCATTAGCCATTATAGGCAGACATGGCGGTAATGCATTTCGATCAAACTGAAAATTCCTAGTATCCACATCTACAAATTAACCTTCTTCTTTCGACACATTTATTTATGGGTACTAAAAAGAGGATAAATATACCCTGTTCCACAATTTATCCTCTTATTACTCAATAATTTACTCGTTATTAAATTGCTTTTCGTTTTTTTCTCATTACCTGAATGCAAATGCTTGCGAGCAGACAAGCTCGTCCTTGACCCGACGACATACTCAAACATTACGTATACCTACTGATAGTCAGAACGTAAATTCTGTCGCATACATTTCAAAGTTTAAATTACTTAAGTATAATGTATGTTAGGCATATAGAGAACAAATGAGAATTGTCCTCATAATTTCATCATCATCAATCTAAGAATATCAGCTCTCGCTTACACGAGACCGGCGTGAAGTGACAGCTGTGCTGTCGCGTTTCGTGCGGTGTGTAAGTAGCCGGTGGCCCATGGAGGTGGGAGGAGAAAGGGGGGCAGCGCATCTGTATAGTCTCTATGCAGATGTCTATGGGCGTCGGTAGTCATGAAAATGGCTACAACTGCTCGTTTGCCCCCCTATACCATAAAAAAAAAAAAAAAAAATCAGAGGCTGACTTATTAAAATTGATCGAAGAGAACAAAAAATGTATTATTTATGCTCGCTAGATGATAAACTGACGTAAATATTCTTGGGAAAGCCTACCGCCAGATAATACCAGATTCCAAGACAAAACATGATTCAGAAAGGAAAATACTCGATATTTTGATGTGGGCGAAACTTGTAGGTTCAATGTGTTTGCGCAACTGCGCCGATGGCCGCCAGTGTCCTCAAAGGTCGTGTTTTGCTCACCCACAACATTTCAACGAAGTAGAAGTTATTTTTTTTAAACTCTCAACGCCGTGTTGATAATTCACTAATATCGCTTATTTTTTTTTTGGGTTTGCCACTTGCCGGAATGACCCATTTGACATTGGGACATGAGTGCAAGTGCTAAGCCAGCCCAGCCCACATCAGGGTTCTAAGGAGGCTATTCTACAATTTTTGAAAAAGGCTTCCAAAAAACGTCATCGAGGAACCATCGTTTTGTATAATACAAGATAATATTATATTCTACAATATTTAAATACTACAGTCGTGGTAAAATATTTTAAGGAAGTCCACTAGCTACCTGCGTAACCGGTATGACGAGCTCAATATAAACATCTTTCTTGAATTTTTTTATTAGAAGTCATCCTGTGCGGATTTCTCAAACGTGTCTGATCATATAAAATACCTCGGCCCTATTTATATCATTAGCAATACTGTCTTTTCTTATAAAAAATAATTACAATTACTTCATAGCATACAAGTATAAGTTATTTATATTCTTTAATGTGAACATTAATTTTATTCGTTCCTAATATGAGGTCATTGACTTCACTGATCAACAGACCGACTACTAAGCAATCGTTGAAGGATTCCATCGCTTCACGATTGGCGAATAAGCGATGTAACACACTTTTAGTTGTTTCACGTTTACGAGGGAACGAGTTCAAGACGAAGTAGATCATTGAGCACTATGTTCGAGTCTATCACCATTAAAATTGCACCGTTATTTTATATCAACATCAACATCAGCCATTGTTAAACGTAGAATGTATGTATCGAAATGACAATTAGCCAGTATGAAAACTAAAGTCCATAAGCATCCGCATAGCAACAAGTTATAGAAATGCAACTTAAACATAGTAAGAACATTGTGTGACAACACGAAACTTTCATCATACAGCCAAGGGCAAAAAGGAACGTTCAGTTTTTTTAATAAAACATTAAAATCAGTATTTTAAATTTTACTACCTTCGCTCCGCGATAAATGATGAAAAATGAAAATTGGCCGACTTTCAAATCTAGCCGATATGCACACACAATTTCATGAGAATCGATGGACGATTCGGTGCTATGCAGCAGTATGATGTTCAACACAAAGCTATACGCTAGATCGAGTACCGAAGAATCCACAACAAACAGTTGATCGCATTTAGTATTCATAGAACAATGTTCGTTAGATAAAGGACGTCATTATGTTCGCCGTTTCCGTTTCTAGCCACAACTAATTACGGAGCAACTACACTTGTTGGTATTCGAGTAATCGACGTTACTCGATTGAAAACGATTTTCATTTCCATGTATAAGGAATGTTCTTCGAAATTGTTTTACAATTACAGTAAACCATTACGGATTGTGAGTTTATTTAGATTCAATCGAATCAGTGCTCGTTTTTATTTGAAAATATCCTTAGATAATAACCAGATTTTTGGAAGATACTGTATGATGTCAAATGCCTACATTATCCGTTTGTCATATGTAATTAAAGTAGCCTTGTTTGTATGGTTTTTTTGGATGTTGATGAGGCTAAGATATTGAGCATACACAAGAATACAAAATTGAAAATTTCTGAAAAAGTGGACATAATTGGTTGACTACTGAACGAATGAAGAGAAAGAAATTGATTATTATCTGGACCTAAAAGAACTTAATAAAAACATTAGCATACAACAATAACGATGAATCTTCATGCCATTTCCCTACGGGTTAGGCAGGGTACAATGGAGAATGTTACCTATTTTTGATAAATAGCTCTCCATATTCTTTGTCAAAAATAAAAAATACTAGTGAAAAAATTATTTCGATACCTCAATTAGTTTCCGATTTATAAGTAAAAGAAGTTGTACCGCGCGACGCGGGCTGCCCGTGACGATGTGACGTCACACTACAACGCGGTCCGGGCGCTCGCAGTCGCGCGTCCATAAAATACTTACTTCTTACGATGATATCTCAAAAACTATTCATCTGATTGATATAGTGTAAAGGGCAATTTTAATTTGCATTAAATGCCTAAGCTAATTAACATATTCATTTGGATCAGGATTAATACTGAACTAAAGAAAATTGCTTTGAAAATAACGTAATATTTTAATTAAAAATTCGAGCATAAAAGTGGCTATTGTAAGTAAACTATAAGAGATAGAGATATGTTATTTCAAATCACGAATTTTAATCCGATTGAGCTATTGTATCGCGCGACGCGGGCTGCCCATGACTTCATTCGTTGTACCAATACTGAATACACCTCAGTCTGCCTCAGTCCGATCGCGGTCCCGCGCCCGTGATGTTTTACGCTTTGGTAGTAGGTACTTAGCTACTTTTAAAATGTCCAATCCCAAGGGTAGAAAATCATGTGTTTTGCTGAAATGTACTAATACAACTATCAATTCGCCTATTTATGGTAGACTATCCGATTGTCCTTTTTCAAATCCTTCATCCATTTTAATCGAATAATGTTTACTTACTACACTATTAATTTAATGCGTGGATGAAAGTAACAAAATACTCTACAAGCTACTATAACCGCTGCGCTAGTATTTGATACTAAACGGCGGGCAGGGTTCGCGCGGCACGCGGCCTGTTGGGGTAACACGTGACAGGCGCGGCGGTCACGTGACCGTTAGCGGGACTCGACATTTTTCGAAACTTCGAATCACAAAGAAAATACTCGTACCTCTAAAATCAAAACAACAAAAACATCAAAATGAAACAAAAAGTAGTATATTTATTTACAAAAGGGCCTTATTGGGACAAACTTTCAAGCGATTTGGGATACCTAGTAACATTCTCCATTGGGAAACTACATGAAAAAAGCGTAATAAATAATAATTAAATACAGTAAAGAACTTTTAAGTCCATCGGGAAATACAGACCTTTCCCCTTCACTAGTCACACATGGAACATTATAACTATTTCTATATAAGAAGCCTGGATTGTGTTGGCGATACCATTGTCGACCCTTATTTGCCCTCGTTCTTATCGGATTACTGTCCCTTTGTAATGGGAAAGCGAAAGAATAAAGAAGTACACCCTTTTACAAAGGAAAAGGTAGACGAGAAGGTGATAGTGTCTGTATCTGTACACACACACTTATTACATTACACACATTTATTAACTGACTCGTACAGATAACTAGTTTCTGCAGATGACGGTCACAGAAGAAAAAGATATTACCCTAATAATAAGAAAGAAAAATAGGCAACTCTGTAGACTCCATAACAGTTATTTGAAAAGATACAGTAACAGTAAGAGAAGCGAGTGGCATGTATGATTCTATATCACATGACTTTTATGACAATAATTAATTCTAGGGTAAAGTACGAAAGTAAACCAAATATCACTTTAGGACATTACAGTTTGAAACTTACAGTGACATAATATTCCTATAAAAAGAACCATGCGAATGGAAGCCTAGCCTTACGTCTATGACCTAGAGGTCATCAGAGACAAAATTACTATAGCATACGATTTTTTAAAATTGAAAACAATAAATCATGTATTTAATCGTTGCCTAAATCCACTTAACAATTCAACGTTAATATTGAAAATAAAATGTCCATTTTACAATGATTAACTGATAGGTGATAACTTCATCCTTTATTTAAAAAACCTTTAATATAAAATTTATATTTTCAGAATAAATTTAGTCTAGTTTTGGCGCTCAATCTAAAATACCATACCCAAATGCCATATTAGATGTTACATCATACAGTGGCACGGTTAGCACAATGTTTAGTTACGCCTCTACGTCCACGTTCATTAAAGTTAGTTAAGTAAGTCGACGGCACGTATAGGGTTGCCAGGTGTCATGATTTGGCCGGACATGCCTTTTACAGCTGTGTCAGACAAAATTTACACAGTCCATCCTGACCGGCTTTTGTTAGTCTTTTGACGGGTTTGCCAAAAAGTTCGCGGGCGTAATAATAATAAGTGCATAAGACTAAACTACCATTAAAAAAAACCGGTATGTCACGTCAGGTTTTCAGTGCAAAATTTCAGGTTAAATATGCACGTGTCAGACTTTTTCATTTTTGGAGTTGGCAACCCTAGACACGTAGTGAGCCCAGTGCCTTCTAGTCGCAATTAGGACTAGAGTGTGATAAGTTAACTTGTTCACCTTTAAAGTGTCCTCCTCACATGGAGGGAGAAGGAGGGCAGCTGCTTGCGGACGGGGTTGTTTATGGGTATCGATATCATTAAAATAGTTCCGACTACTGGATTGCCCATTTTTGTTTGTAGGTACAATGTACCTACCTACGTCACGCCAGCGGTCGTGGATTCACGACTAACGGGAAATCTTGCGACCTTTTTGCATATCTAATATATAAAATTCTCGTGTCACAGTTTTCATTGCCATACTCCTCCGAAACGGCTTGACCGATTCTCATGAAATTTTGTGAGCATATTGAGTAGGTCTGAGAATCGGCCAACATCTATTTTTCATCCCGATATTCCCACGGGATCGAAAGTTACGCGGGTGAAACCGCGGGGCGCAGCTAGTTTAATATAATATGTATTGTGTCATCAACATCTACTGCTGAGCATAGTTTTACAATGAAATACGAGAGCCAATTGTTTGCTACTCGCATATCTCGGACCGCAGTGTATGTAAAATAATAATATTCATGGTGGTCTAGTCACACCGCGTATGTAAAATGTATGTTAATTATGAATTAATTATTCATTACAATATTACAATCAGTAAATCTGGCTTGGCAATGTTGAGTTTCGTGTGCTTCATACCAAGTCGCGACCAATTATGAGGTAGAACCTAGTGGGCATCGCTTTCGAATATTTTGCTAGTTTTTTTTAGCTTGTCTCGATGTCTATGAACGTAAGTAATATCTACCTACTAGGTAGTACTATGAGTAGGTTATTTGTAATATGTATAATCAAGAATAAATGTATCATTTGTTTCCTTTTAATTTGATACAGCAATTTGAGCGTTCATTTCGTACATACAAGAGCGAGATACGAGATACAATCATATAAACATACACAACATCAAACGCAAGCTTCAAGTTAACATAATCGCTCCATTACAATTTATATCCACATGAATAATAAGGATCGCATTGCAGAAACATTCGCAGTATGCAGATAACTTGTACATATAAAATTCGCCGGCAAAAGCAAAAAAAAAAATGCGCTAGCTAAACGAACAAGCAAATTGTGCTCAAGGTCAAAATGTTTTGATCGTGATCTATCGGATTTTATTCTCACAACATAAATGCGGGCGATCAAATAACAACACCAATATGTTTTTTTTACAGGTAGATAAGAAAATATATTTGATAACTCCATGGAGGATATTTGATAACTCCAAGGAATATTATGTGTTGTGTGTGTTACACTGTATACCTATTATACGCATAAGCAATCTTAATCTATACTTATATGTTCAAAAGGCAAACCTGACTGACTTCATGTTAACGCACAGCCGAAACTACTGCAATTAGAAACTTGAAAGTTGCTACAGCGGTTCCTTTCAACGTGTAAGAGATTTTTTAAGAATTCTACCACTAAGAGGGTGAAATAGAGGGGTAAAATTCATATGGAATTTTCTTATTTCTGGACTTAGGAAGTATGGAAATAGATTTGTAAGGTTATTTGTAGGATTACACTTAAAATGATCGGTTTAATGGACAAAACTCCCCCTTAAAGGGAAAATATGCAGGGGTCTCTTTTCTGGACTTAGCAGTATAAAAATCGATCTACAGAAAATATATTCAAATACCAAGTGAAATAAAGTCAAAAACGTTGTCTATTCCGAAAGACATATATTGATGATTTCTTCCAAATTATACGTGGGTGAAACTACGTAGCACAGCTAATATAATAAAAAAGCTAATACTATATATACAAGGTACTACAAGGTATTTATATTGAAAAAACCTCTCAGCAATATAACAAATAGATGGCTTCGCTCTCCGGTTTTGTTCGATTTTAAGGATTTGTTATTTCAGATGGCCATAATCATCTGGCTCCGCGAATGTCTATGCGCATCAAAGAACGCATCACCAATATGACACAGAATAATAAACCATTGTAAAAGACAATAGCAGTGTATTGCAGCCGAAACAGGCGGTAACCAACCAACACTCGCGTTTAAGTTTACAAATAATATTTCTGTCATGTACGGACGGATGCAGAGCGATGATGACGTTATTGATATCGCTGCACATTTGCTCCCGGTATTCGAACTGCACAGACTAGACGCTGTGACGTAGACAGTCGTAAGCCAACGAGGTCGTCCCATTCGTACCTACTATAATGGACCGCTGTACCTATTGTGTCGTGCAGCACGTAGTAGATAGGAGTGCGGACTATGAATCAATTTCGTATGATTGAGGCAATGAATTTAAATTTTGATGCGACGCTGTTTGTGATTCATCATTTTTAGATGTACATAGTCGGAATTGATGTCTATGTAGACCTATATCTGTCACATTGTATTGAATTGGAGTTGTTAAGGAGATCGAAGCAAGTTCTTACACCATCCTGCAGTCAATAGTACATTTTGTGATACACTTTAAGTACAAAACTATGATATATTATCTTTGGGTTTTACCACAGTAATTTAAATATAAGTGTTATATAAATATATAAAAAATTACAATGATTATACCGATATTTCAACTAGGCTACGAACATGTTCTATACACACTACATTTTACCTCTATAGATAATTTATTTTAACGACAAGAACGATCTTAAGTTACTCGCATCGAGCTGAAAATATTCCATTAGCTAATAAAATGTTTACTGTCGCGCGTTTATGTTATATTATATATCATAAACATTTGTTTATATTTGAATGTGACTGATATAATACATTATGTAAATTACTTTTAACTTAGTGTTGCTCCTCGAGAAGTCAGTTGGCCCTTCAACCAGGTGGTACTACTGGAACCTGCATGGTTTGGCATACCTATATATTATATAGCGTATAGCGTTATACAGAAATTGCACCTGCATAGATTTCATTAGAAGTCTCTTTATCATAAGATTCGTAAGACCGAAAATGGACGATGACGTAAAGTATATTTATATCTATGTATATAAAAATTAATTACTGCCTTTTATATGCTTCCTTCACAAAACCTGCTTCATTTTATAGTTCGTATATTATATTTCTCATCATTAGATACGTATCTATGTGAAAATTGGCATCTTTGTTCTACTACGCATAGATAAACACAATGCAGCCACTGAATAATGTATTTTGACACTTGTTATTCGGTAGACCGATGTGGTATTTCACACCATCAGCCCGAACACATTTTTTGGGTAAAGAAGAAATAATTGCAATCGTTAATTTTTTTATACATTAATTAATCATATCATGTTTAATGAAGAAGTCTTCACTCTGTATTCTAAATGGCACTACCTCTATCATCTACTATACATTAAAATGCGAATATGAACTCTCAATTTTGTATTTGTACTATTTATCAACAAATCAATTTGATCACCCGACCTATTTTAAGGTCAATATCTATGTATATTTGCTCTGTATGCGTCTGATATTTTGTTAGTGTTCGGAAAGCACTAGTAGAACAAAAATGAGATATTAACTCTTTATTTCTTTATAACTCATTTGTTCTTGTTATTAATAAGCACATATATTATATATAGAGAATATATATAAACAGAGAGTAGTGCCGTTACAATTTGATACATCGAACATTTTTGCTGTTTTCCTGGCAGCGTTCATCTACTTACAGGGCGATATTAAAGCAGTAATGTCATCGCTTCTCAATTCATATGAAATTACCGTTAAAGTTTATTTCTCTTTTATGACTACATAAAAGAGAAATAAGTAATAACCTTGCAGGTAATTCGATTCAATTGTGTAGTAATAGTAGCTGCGAGATTAGAGTGTATATTACTAGCAGGTACATTTGCTGATTACGTATTTTAATGTTCTCTTGATACAAGAAACATACGTATATGCTGGAATCATTAAAACATCAGCACTAATTACATGGCTGTACATGTTATAATTGACGCTTTCATTAAATGTCACTGATGCGGGCTGACCGCTGCTCTTGTTGAACTTTATAGGAGCGCTTGATTACAAAATTAGACTGTGTTTTCGACTTCACTTTAAACATGCTCTTTTAATAATAAAGTGTTATGAACTTTATTTTTTTAATGGTATAGGCGGAGGGGTAAGTTAAGTTTAAGTTTGGGTGAGGCCTTTGCCCAGCAGTGGGACAACATAGGCTGAACAAAAAAAAAAAA